>JAKTTW010000076.1:0-57821 GCA_030560525.1 Diutina catenulata
TGGTATTTCACCGGCGCCGAAGCTCCCACTTATTCTACACCCTCTATGTCTTTTCACAATGTCAAACTAGAGTCAAGCTCAACAGGGTCTTCTTTCCCCGCTGATTCCGCCAAGCCCGTTCTTGTTTCGCTAGATGTCGCGTCGGCTATGCATCGCGTCGTCGCGTATCGACGCGTCGTGAAAATTTTTCACAGACCCATAACTTCACGGCGAAACCACCTTGTTTGTTGTTCAAACCTTTCATTTGTTCTCCTCTCATTTCTCTCCATCTTCCATTTTCACACCCCCCTCTCATTATATATACCCCTACATGCCCAAAAAATTTTCGCGCCCCCCGGGGGAGAAGGGGGGAGGGGGAGAGAGGAGGGAAGGAAAGAGAATACCCTGGGGATACGCACCCACAACGTATTGTACCGTAATGCGCCCCGCAGGCGAAGCCGGAGGGTGTGCTCGTGACTTATCCGGAAGTTTCTACTTGCAAGACAAATACAACATTGTTCTAATTAAGAATGCCAAAATATAGCCGTGGCTCAACGGTTTTTGCTTGAATTTTTGCCTTAAGTTCGATTTTTGCTTTAGTTGTAACGTCTTCATGCTTTTGATGCATAATATATATATTCACCAGATTTTCTGCAACTTTTTTTCAAAAGCCATATTTGGTTGATTGCAACACTTCTTGCGTCGAATTTCTTTTACATTCTAGCACCCCCTCAATCAGGATTCCAGAATCGTTTGCTCAGATCGCTATGGAACGTGGATTGAATATGATCAAGTTCGATCCGTTATTTGGGGCTCTGGAAGCGTACCTCGTAATACCTGTGATGGAAAACTACAGTGCTGATCATTTTGTGTCAGTACTGTTCTCGGTCAGAAAATATTGTAAAATCATACATGCCTGCACATAACGTCTTAGACGACGGGTATGGGGCAAACGCTGGTACAAAAATACAATTCTAGTTTACTGTTTGAATTGTATCCTCACTTTCATACCGCTATTCCAGTGTTAATAGTGCGTAATCGAGGCCCTTAAACCAGACAAGTAAAGCTTATTGATCAATCGAGTGTTTAAGCGAAACGTCGAGAACTTCCGAAAGAGACAATATCTCTAACCCACGGTATCTCGAGCCCCTCAAGGACCGGATTCCAATCAACCATTCAGCAGTCAATCCGAGAGAAACATCCTACATGTGGAACTCCCTTATATTTGGATCATCTGATGTTGGCCCCTCATGCAGCGAGCCAGATGGCCGCTTCTACAAAGTGTGAGCCAATTTAAAATAAAGAAAGGAAGTCGCTAATGAGGTTACTTTGAAAAAAACATATCGGGTTCAAATGCCTTCGGGTCGATGTTGAGTGTGAGATAGTGGCCCATTGTTCTTGCCATGGAAGATGAATAAATCGCATGAGAGTTTGGACAAATCAATGGTGCCGTGGCGTATTTTTGCTTCCAAAATTCGCGGCAAATTTTAGGCGGCGAAGTTGCCGCAATCTCTTTAAACAGGAAATGGAATAGGGTTTTTTTTTAAAGGAGTATACTGGAGAACCAAAAAAACTTGTACTAACCAGAAGGAATTTCAATATTTTGCTCGATATTATCCTTCAGCAAACATGGTATCTCTCTTACGCTTAATTTAACTTATAAGAAATGCCCGGTTGACTCGAAAGCTCAAGTGTAAAATGGCGTTGACAAAATTGAAACTTAACGATATGAAGTTCAATTCGTACTATATTAAAAAACTGGCTATACCACTAAAGACTTCAAAGCGTAGTCAGTATACAATCAATACTGGACGCAATGACAACTGCAACCTCACTTTTCAACGCCAAGTTAACCAATAATAATGACAGGTGGGCAATGGGAATGGGCCTTGATTGAACCCCCATTGCTTGTATAAAAGTGCTCAGGCCAAGATTCGTTGTGGGAAACAAGGAATATAGTACGTAAGAAGTATTGCTTTACAAATTACAAATTATCAAATCAACAAGATTCTTGACCGGGAGTTTTGCCTTGTTTTACACTTCCACATCATGCTTCAACATCGTGTAATAACATCAGTATTAGACTTTTGCCTATGTACTGGCAACGAGATCACAGTTGCGTTTGCAAATTAAGCCACATCATCCCTTTCTGTACAACAGAAGCTGGTGAGCCACTTATTCAATGCACAATTTGGTTATGAACTTGTTTCATCTCATTATAAGGCATTTAATCAAAGAAGAATAGATTATTACCTGTTGTGACATATTGCTCCATTGGGAAGGGAATAATTGTTTGTTCCTAGTTGGGAGCGACATAATTGCATTGGCAATTTTAATGGCTGAAAGCATGGAACACCTATTAGTTTTGTACTGACTCACTTATTTTCATGATTATAGAGTTATCCGAACCTGGATAAAATACCCTGTAAAGGAACTCTTCGACCGAACATACAGCACAAGTCTCGTGGCAGATATATCAAAGCTTTTGAGTCCGATTCGTGCCATGTAGAAATCCTGGATAGTATAACGGTTAGTATTTCCGCTTGTCACGCGGGAGATCCGAGTTCGATTCTCGGTTCAGGAGCTTTTTGTCTTTTTCATTTAACCCTTCGATCCGCACTGTCTTTTTTTACCATTTTGTTTGCCACCGCGTTCTTCACTTGAAACTACGAGTAGGCTGCAGGTGAAAAAGGGGTAAACTATAGCCGTTGTGTCCAGGTGCTCATAACAGAATTATTTTATATTCGGCGCTCATAACAGAGTCCTGGATAGTATAACGGTTAGTATTTCCGCTTGTCACGCGGGAGATCCGAGTTCGATTCTCGGTTCAGGAGTGTTTTTGTCTGTTGAAAGCGCGGCTGGTCCCCGGATAGTACTACTTGGTTTATTTTAGAATTTTTGCTTTATCTGTTCCATGCGTGTATTAAGTATGTGTTAGTCATCCACAATCTATTTACGGAAAAAAGAGGTACTAAGCCTATATCACAAAGTAGCAAGTAGTACCAGAATTAGAAGCGAAGAGATTAACCCCAGTTTCAACATGCACCTCATTTGGTATGTTTCTGTGCTGTTGCCACTTTCATATTTTTGTGTGTATTTTTTAGTAGTTGCTTTTTCATGTGATTTCTCGTAAAGTTCTCGTCACGAGGAACGCGTCGAAATTTACACGACAAAATATCGGCCGTTGCACGAACCTAAGAGACAACGTTCCTTGTCAATATAGTTTAGTACAATTGCCTAGAACTATAAAAATTTTGATTGAATTTTTTATAATGTCGTCCAGGCTTAGTGTACTCGCGAGACAATCTAGGAAGTATTCGACACTGCTAATGTTATTGTGACTCGTTGGTCGAGCTCCTTTTATTCCATTCTGGTATCTGATCACTTCCTTATGCCTAAAACGCACTTCTTCGGAGGCTTAACATTTTTGTGGATACTCTGACCTGCCTATTAGGGAAATTTTCCTGTACGACCCATGGCTGCAAAAAGAACTAGCGGAGCTAACGCCTTATTAACTCGACCATATAAATACTTGACCAGTTTACTAACTGGACTCATCATTCCAACAATCACATTATGAAGTTCTCTTCTGCTACCATTGCCTCTATTTTGGCCGCCACTGCTGCTGCCCAGTCTGCCGAGGGTGTTTCCACTCCCTTGACCTCCGAGATGGTTGCTCGTCAAATCGACGTTGACGCTGTTATTTCTAGTCTTCAGGGTTTGCACGATGCTCTTCACCTTGATCAAAAGCGTCAGCTCAACGACTTCGTTGAGACTTACATCGGTAAGCGTGACATCGACTGGGCTGGTCTTTTGAACAAGGTTTTCCTGGCCTTGCCTGGAATTATTTCCAGCATCTGGAACTCTGGGATCATTCAAAACATCTTCAACTGGTTGTGGAACCTGGAATGGTTTAAGAAGTTTTTGCTGAACGCTTTCACCTGGGTCATTAACCTCATCACCAAGTTGTTCAGCGGCTCCGGCTCTTCTGCCCCTGCCCCTACTGGCACTGCTAAGCCCGCTCCCACTGGCACTGGTAAGCGTTCTGAGACTGGTCTTGACATGCACGTCAAGCGCCAGGTTGAAGACCACGTTAAGCGCATGGAGAACCTCCTTGAGCGTTTGAACAACGACGAGTCTTTGACCGCTCGTGACTTTGCTTCCACTCTTGGTGACATCGTCTCTGCCATTTGGAACTCCGGTGTTATCCAGAACGTCTACAACTGGGTTGTTAACTGGATCAAGACCAACCCCGACCAGTTCCAGCTGTACTTGAACTCTGCTCTCTCTTTTGTCGGTTCCTTGGTTGGCCAGTTGTGGACCTGGTTGCAGTCCTCGGGGATCCTCGACTCTGCTTTCAAGTGGCTTGGTGCCAACATCGGTAACATTCTCCAGACTGTTATCAAGTTCATTGGTGCGTTGTTCAGTGGCCCCTCCACCCCTACTTCCGCCGCTCCCCCCGCCGCTACCACCTTGGCGCACAAGAGAAGAACTATGTACTAAGTTTTGGACTGGATCTAAAATACCCCTTGATTTTTGGTTGTTTTTTTGGGACGCCGGATGTCGATGCACTCGCGGTGCATCCAGATGGCTATAGACAGTTTGTTTTTGTTAAGAATATAAGTATGACGTTGAAACTTTGAAAAGTTAAATCAGTATTTGCACGGCACTATCAGTTTATCTAGGTTTTATGGAGTAGCATCTACTCTGGTGCTTGCAAATAATTTATGATGAGCAGTCTATACCTCAGTTGGCATTCTCATTCTATTAATAAATATTTAAATACTTAATGGAGCCTAAAACATTGTATTTGTATTGATTTTGACACGCATAATCTCATAACTTAATTGGGCACGATTCTAATTCCTCAAAACCGAGCCATTACCGTCCCAAAACCTACAGACCCAACGCTTAACAGACAGTACCATGAATTGAATTCTCTGACAATCTATCAATTTCTGGGATGTAATCTTTTTTTTCTGTTTTGAAATGTGCCATTAGCACTTCAGTTCTTCTTCGCAAAGTTGCTGGTAGCGTCTATCTAAAGGTGTCTTCGGGAAAACCCCAAGTAAGCGGGACGGTGTAGAAGTGAAGCAATATAGTCTCCGGAATTGCAAAACTCTTAAAGAGTATGGTTGGTGAAGGTCTGTCCCACCTGGTGGTCCTACTTCAAACCACGGTTGTTTTTTCTTGGGTTGGTTGCCACGAATCAAGCAAAAAGACTCCAAATTATGGCTGAATTCTCAAGGAACATCTTCTTGTATGCTTTACGGGGCAACCATTGGTTTAGATGAATATTTTCTCAACAATATCAGACTTAAAGGCTTTGGATCTTTTCGGTGTTTGTAGCCCTGGTAAACAGCACGCTTGTACATGCAAGCGCAAGTGGTTTAGTGGTAAAATCCAACGTTGCCATCGTTGGGCCCCTGGTTCGATTCCGGGCTTGCGCAGTGCTTACTTTTTGTCCCCTATGACTCCTCTGGAACGCTGCTCAACTAGCAGATCATGGAAATACATTCTCCTGAGTGTTCTGATATTTTTGCAAAAATTTTAAAATTAGGAACTAGTTCATAAAACATCTATACTTTAAGTATCATCATGAGTTCGACTTTTAATGACGAAAGTAAAGACCTCATATAAATCACTGGCTCACCAATGGTTAACGCAATTACCCAGATGCAAGTAAATAAAAATCAAAAAATAATGACATCGACGTGATTCGAACACGCGCATCTTACGATAACAGAAAACCCATCCTAAAGGAAAGGAAGCTTTCGCTTGAGTCTGCCGCCTTAGACCGCTCGGCCACAATGCCAATTTGAAAAAATTTTTTTTTTTTTCACTTTTCCTGAAAATTAACTAAATACTTAGAAAATTAACGGCATGCGTCTTATATGGGGAACCGTTGATCGGAGAAAAACCCATTGCATCTGTCATGACATCTAGGTCATGGTAATTGGTTGGCTTATGTCAGCTTCATGGCAGTGGTTTAGCGAGCAAAGGTACTATCGTCGGCGGGTAACTCAAAGTTACCCTCTACAATAGCCCTTGGTACCTCACTCGGCGGAGATCCTTCAAAAAGGCCCCGACTTCAAGGGGTAGCTCGCTTTGTGCTATTAGCGTCAAGATGTCTTCTGGAGTGTGTAGTTCGAGACCGAGGTGGCGTTCGCTGGCCGCTTGCGCGACCGGACAGTTGATGAAACGAAATGATTGGAAGCGCACCACCTTGAGAGCATCCATATACAAAACTCAGTTTATGTTGGTTTCAGTAATGAGCAACCTGATACTAGAATTTACAAGTGCGGGTAATCAATACTGTTAAAACCACTTGTTAAATGTCGTTGAAAATGGTCTCAGTGTCCACAATTTTAGATGCTTTTCGTTCTTGGTGCTACCTTTATATCACCTCACTAGCAACTCGTTTCTGTATGCCTCCCACTCTTTCTGGTCATCAATGGAGGGACGTCACACAGTAACAGCTTTGACATGAAGGATATTTTCCTCGGGTCTTGAAGCGAGAACGTATTTACGTAATCTAGCAAATTTATGGAAAATATGACAGACCTACTACTCATCATTACTCCCAGCCATGTACAGTGTAAATACTTGCTTTGACCCGATTCAAATCTTCCTTAAGCCTAGTTTGGGCATTTCCAACGGTGTCGTTACGTGTATTGGTGAAGTACACCTTGAGGGATGAGAGAAAGGGAAAAATGTATTCGCGTCTTCTCAAGGAGCCAAGGAATTATTCAAAAACTTCTAGCATTGATAGTGGTAAAAAGTAATGAACTTACGCGAAGAGTACAAGATAAATACAAACGGGTCCGTTAATGCACTCAAACCAGATTTCGGAGAATAAAGACTCGTAATGAAAAGCATGACTTGATTTCGATCACAAGTGCCTGCCTATGTTAGGAGAGTTATCCTTTGCCCGCCTCTTCACTCACGATTTTTTATTTTAACCGAACAAAACTCACTTTTCAAGGTAGTTCAAGCGCTCACCTGCTTTCCCAAAAAAAAAAGGTGATCAAACGGGAAGTTGACGAAGAGTGAAGTCAACAGACGGTGAAAAAACAGCAAGGAAAAAAATGGACGAGTTGGGAATCGAACCCAAGACCTTTCGCATGCTAAGCGAACGCTCTACCAACTGAGCTACACGCCCGATTTGTGAAAAAAATTTGTGCACACAACGAGTTTAGATAAAAGGATGAGAACGCGGTAAGAGTTTATAAAGTTTGTTAAACACGCATTCTTTTGTTTTTCTAGCATTACAGTTGTGTTTTTATCTGTTCAAATTTATGAAATTTGACATGTTTTCGGATCTTGAACTGAAACTCGAATTTCTGTGAATAGGTTGACTAGCTATTAAGTTAACGAAAATCATTGTTCTGACATCCGTGAAAAGAGCAGTTGCTACTAGCTTAATGAAGATACTGCTCAAATTCCCCTCTTATTCAATCACGTACGACTCACACAACTTATTTCGATTGATTGAGGTGTATCTTACTTTCGAAAAAGCTATCGAGGCAAATTGCCCACATATTGGCTCGTTAGTATTCAGTCTACAAAACAGGAGATTTTGGAACACGACATACAATGTCCGTCAAATTCACTAGTCATACAGATCACACGAAGGACCGGGAAGCCGTTCAATATTCCATGTATTCCGGTAACTATAGTACAAATAATCGACCTGGGTAATCAGGCCAGCCCGAGTTGTTCAACTAAGCAGCTGCAACAACTAGGCTTACTGCTGGTTTTGAGTAGGCAAAAGATTGTATCTCTTCTTCAAGGTAACACGTTGTCTGGAGAACTTGTCATCGGGGGAAAACCGCGCGGGGTGAGCAGACTTGGTGATTTCACCGTCGTCAGTAACCTTCTTCAAGGTGTAGACGCGCTTGCCGTCGCTGCCAATAGTGTACATCAAGTGCATCTTCGAAAGGGTTCACTGAGTAAATTCGCTGAGGTTCACATCGATTTTTGCGATGAGGTTTTTCGCATTGCAGGGCTCAAACACATCTTCAGCGGGGAAAGGACAACAAAATATGAGATTGGAGGTTTGCCTTGAGACTGATTGAATTGAACAACATAATACCCCTATATAATACCTTGGTCACTTAAGCTGTTGAATATGATAAATTTTGTGGATTTTGTTAGCCCTCCACTTCCCCCACCTCGCATGCATATAGTGTGCGGCTCATAACTAAATCAAAACATACTTCCCCCTACTAAAAGTTGAGCCTGACGCTCTGAACAGCTGGCCCAATGGATCATAGAAACCTTCAAAGGCATGCTCTGTTGGTGAACCAAAAGCTACAGTGGAAAAATTTGCTAATCAATGACGCTCCGCTCCAATTTACTTCTTTACTTCCTCAGGATGTAGAAGACACTGTTGAAGCAGCGCGTATTCGTGACGAGCGGGTTCTCGAAGTGATGTCTGCCTTATTGGAGAGGATCGAGACAGAGAGTTCACTGGTACAGCGACTTCAAGAGGAGCTACGTGCGAAGGATCGTGAATTGACTGAGCAAAACTCAAAAGGTCAGGAAATCGAACGTACCCTCTTAAAGAAAGAGCGTGATCTTCATGAGCGAGAAGTCGAACTCAAACAACTGGAACGTGTCAATTCTCGGCTCTCGATCAAAAAGGCAGCCCTTTCCAAAGATATCGAATCTCTCAAATTGCGGAACGCTGCACTTGAGAAACAACACTCTGTGATTGTTAGACGCCAAAATCACGAGCTTGAGGAAGTAAAACATTTATTAGCTCTGCGCAAACGAATTCGTCTAGCTAAGCCACCAATTGGACCGGTAGGTGGGCTACCCAGCGAGCCAACGCCGAATGTCGAACTAATATCAGTGAAATTGGGACAGGAAGAGATTCTGTCTTATGTGGAACATTTGAAAGAAGTCGTGGAATTGGTTACAACTGACAACTACTACTACGAATATTTGGTTGCCTCTATACTCAAATTTCTTGAAAGTATAATGCGAAGGCTAGATCGAAAGCCATTACGTGATCCTGCTACTATCATATCGAAGGGTCCACAGGTGGACTTGACGCAGATGACGCGAGTGATTAGACCCTTTGAAGAAGTCATGGATGAAGTTTTGCTGGTGGCTGGAGCATTAACGACCTTTCTCGAATCATGGAAGCAGGCGCCTCCGCCTGATAGCGAGCAGGTTGCAGTTTTACGTAAGCAGTTGGCGGGAATGAGTGAAAACTTTAATGATGCTTTGGCTACACTGGAGAAGTGGAAGCGAATTGCCGAGATGAATCAGAAACGTACATAGTTCAATAGCAGGTCTATATGGTATCATTAACGCGACACGGGTATATACTATAGTGATTTAACACTGCACGAATTCAATCACTTGAATTTTGACAGGGTGACATTGGGCGGCAACGTTCTGGTCGTATAAGTTGTAGAAATCACCCAGCAAGCACTGGAAAAATTCATCGCTGCTTCCAAGAGCAAGATAACCATCCTTGGTAATACTCCAACCGTTTGCGTAGATGGCACCAGCTTGAGGGGGAGGTCCATCGAATTGAAACTGACGGTTGGAGACGATCAGACCAACGCGCCCCTTGCTGTCACGTAAAATACCATCTTTCAAGGTAGCCTTAAGAGCGGTATCAGACGAGCAAGCTTGAGGACGTCCACCAGTGGCCGCTGTGTTACCCTTTTGGTTCTGAACCTGCCCATCGTTGATTTGTTCAGCCCCGTTGTTATCAGGTTTGGCTCCATCAGAACCACCGTTATTGGGGCCAGGGTTTTGAATTTGACCATCGGTAATCTGTTGAACATTGTCACCAGGCTTCGAGTCTTCAGGCTTGGAGTCCTCAGGCTTGGAGTCCTCAGGCTTGGAGTCATCGGGTTTGTCGTTGGGGCCAGGGGCAGCAGGGCCAGGGGCAGCAGGACCGGGGTTTTGAATTTGGCCATCAGTGATCTGTTGAACCTCATTACCCGGATTGCCAGAATCGGGCTTACCGGCTTCAGGAGTGCCAGCATCGGGTTTACCGGCGTCGGGCTTGTCAGCGTCAGGCTTAGGTCCCGATGATACAGGGTTTTGGATTTGGCCGTCAGTAATCTGCTGAACCTCACTTGCGTCAGGCTTGGGAGCATCAGGCTTCGGAGAAACGTTTTCGGGAGCTGGCGCGGGGGCAGGAGCAGAACCAGGGTTTTGGATCTGTCCATCGGTGATCTGTTGTACGGGAGCTGCTTGAGGGTTTTGGATCTGACCATCAGTGATCTGCTGTACGGGTGCAGCTTGAGGGTTCTGGATTTGGCCATCAGTAATCTGTTGTACGGGAGCAGCTTGAGGGTTCTGAATCTGTCCGTCATTGATTTGTTGCACAGGAGCAGCTTGAGGGTTTTGAAGTTGTCCATCGTTGATCTGTTGCACCGGGGCAGGAGAGGAACCACCTGTCACGTTAGCATCACCAGTAGGTTTGGATGCGGCCGAGGAACCACCACCGAATAAACTGTCCAAAAACCCTCCACCAGTAGTGGTTGCAGTGGTTGCAGTGTCCTTATCGTTCGATGAATCACCAAAAAGACCAAACAAACTATCTAAAAATCCACCGCTAGTGGAAGTGGCGGTAGCAGAAGGCGTTGTGGATGGTGATCCACCAAAAATGCCATCTAAGAAACCGCCGCCAGTAGAAGTGGCTGAAGGAGACGTAGTCGTTGAAGGGGAGCCTCCAAAAATACCATCAAACAAACCACCCTCGGTGGTGTCGGTTGGCGCGGGTGCGGGTTTGTCATCTGCGATGGCTGTCGCGGCCCCTGCGTCGCTGATCTTCGAAACTAGGTCGGTGGTGACAATGACGTCTGCAGACGCCCCACCGGTGAGATCGTCAAGAAATCCTCTCTTAGACGGAGCGGGCTCACCTGCATTGATAATTTGGATACCAAAGGCACCATCGTGGCTGTCGGAGGCTCCGGCCGGCGGTGCCCCTTCCGGTTTCAACGTTGTCCAGGTGTCAGGAATAGTTGCAGCCATGGCGGTGGCTGCCAAGAAAAGTGTGTACTTCATCTTGATGCAGAAATTCTGTCTTCTGAGCGTTGCCAAGCGTTTATAAATGGTGCCATAACGGGAATCCCACCTACATTACCCCAGTATCATGTGGGCTATCTTAATTACCGTTTTGCGTAATCGAACTTTTTTTTTGACAGGTTCAATGCATGTCTATGTCACTAAACGAAAAAATACCGCTTCGGGAATGTATGAAATGCTCAAGTTTACCGCAAACTAGGCACGATTACAACAGCACGATTGTTCTGCTATTGTGCAACAGTCGAATAAATTACCCCTTGTGAGGCTGTGTTTTAAATATAGCCATTCGTGGACTCCAGCCGCTCAATAACTGGCTGTGGTGTCATCCTGTGAGGGGTAATGGATTCGGGGAAGTGTTATCTCCGGTGGTGTTGTAGCGTTCTTCGTCACACCTAATTTGACGTTTCCTTTAATTTATTTAAGCACTTGGCTGTGTCAGAGAGGTGATAAGCAAACATCTAGACTGAACCTTTCGTTGACAATAACGCAGGGGTTTTTTGTTGTAAACGGCTGTTCCGAACGGTTCATTGCTAGCCGCAACCCGTAATGGAAGGGGTTAATGTAGTCAGCATGGGTGAACAGCGCGGCTTTCGAAGTATCCAGAGACTTGACTGAGACGGACCTGGCTTTGAAACAGTGTGGAAGTTACGCAGCGACTACTAAGGGTTGTGGATGAAAACAAACAAACGAACATAGCCATCTTGACTCGATTGTTTCTAGATCTATAGAACCTAAACTTCTGCATTTGCATAAACACAGCCTCCGACTCTCAAGGCGACACTTTCAAGTGTCTGCGTAGGGGCAGCAAGTTGTGAGCAATGTGCTCTACTTGTTCCTAGCCAGCAAGCTACTGTCTATTGTCGTTCAACTGCCACCTTTAAAGCTAGCTGACAAGTTTAACCCCATCTACATTTCCACCACGCTATTATTGTATTCAAATCTTAATGCTGTTTTTTCCTTACAGCTTTTCTAAATTACTTAGCCTTAGCCAACCCAACAGCGTCCTTCTTCAAGTCGTAGATCAGGTAGTATCTGCGCAAGAAAGCGTCACCGATAATAGCCAAGTCACCAATGGGCTTGGGGAAGTCCATGGGAGTGAAGACCAGGATACAAGAACCGGAAACCTCCAAAGTGTAGTCGTAGGGCAGCAAAGTGAAGTTGTAGCCAGCGAAGTTGAGAGTCAACTCGGGCAAGTTGTCACGGGCAGCACAGTCAACGGTGTACTGACCCAGCCAGTTCTTCTCAGCGCCAATCTTTGCGTTAATAATTTCAGCGAGCGAAGAGGGGAGGGTAATCAACGAAGTACCGGTGTCAATGGCGGCACCAGTGTCGTGCAACTCGGCAAACTCGTCGCCGAGGCCAATACCCTCGAAGGAAACCTCCCAGTATGCCTTCCGGCGCACAGGCAACCAGGTCACCTTACCCTCGATCTTCAGCTTGTCGTAGCCACCAAAAGTAGCGAGACCGCCATCGTTCTCGTCCTTGTTGGTGTCGCCCAAGTAGAATCCAAACTGGGCGTCATCCAATAAGCCGCGGTTGATAGCATTGTACACAGGAGGCACAATCTTGTTGACACTAATGGTGTCGTAGGCCAACCCCAAGATACCGTCAAACTTGCCAAAGGCAAAAGCGAGACCAGGCTCAGAGGTGGCCTCAGCAAAGTCCTGCTCAGGGATCACAAGGTCACCAATCTGCAAGGTGTCCTGCGACACGTAGCCCTCCATAGCACCCAGACCGTACTGGATCTCGAAAGCGGAGCCGTTCTTCTTGTACAGCGACAGCTCGTCGTGGTCGTACTTCTGGTGCAAGAAGCAGGCCAAAGAGCCACAGTCCTTCAGGGGCACCCACAAGTTCGACGAACCAGTGTCCAAGATAACCTTGAACAGCTGGGGGGGCGTACCAAGGGTGACCTCAGTGAAGTACTGCGCGTTCAAGTAGTTGGTGAGAGGAGCCTCGTGACCACCCTTGACAGCGGAGTTGGCCTCCTGGGCACCATTGGGCCCAAGACCAGGTGCGGCAAAGGGAACCTGGTCAGCGGGAGGCACAACAGTACCGAAGTTGTACAAGTTCAAGTACTTTTGGGCGAGACCGGCAGCGTAGTCGCCAAACATCTGGGGTGCCAAAGTCTCATCAACAGGCAACTTGTTCAACGAGGCGCTAAAGGTTTTCGCATCAGCAGCAGCCAAACAGGCGGCAATTCCGGCAAGAATGGACACTTTCATGGTGGCAAACACTATTAAGTTTTATGCACTGCGATAAGTGACTATTTAATTGCGCCCTGCACAAGGCGCAGGAGCCAGCGCCGAGTGGGGAAGGGGCTAACTCAGGGTGAGTGGCGCCAAGGCTACTGACGCGGGGGCTAGAAGATGCGGTACAAGTTGGGTCGTTCTCTTTGACCAGGGCAAAGGCAGGTTGTCTAGCGTTGTTGGGCCTCACCAAGGGGCTTCTCCGGCATAATGTCCAAAAATAAACTGGGCCAATGGTGGGGGGTCGTCCGAATACCGATTGTCCTCCGAACTCCGCTAGGCCAGCCGTTTACTGTGGCGTACCGCGTTCGCCACTCTAGAAGCATTGTTTTGTTTACTATGAATCGAACTGCCGTTGCGACACACTGTTTTGCCACCATCTAGGGTTGCTCCCTGTTACCGCCGAAAAGGTCGAAGGGCTTGTAACCGTACTCAGCCATGTCAAATGCACGTGAACTTGAACCTGGGTGGTTTTCAAGCTGAGTTGAAGAGGTCGATGGAGACGATTTGAGAACTTCACGAGGCCCAACGCCGCGTTTGGCGAAGCTTACTGTATAATCTGATTGTACATCGAGAACTTATTGTCACTCGTAATTTATATTACTTGCGTTCTTTGAAATTAAGGAAGGAAGTGCCTGCCCTGAAACAGCGTAGGTTTGTTGAGATGTACGAATTTTCGGCTTGTAATTTCCTGGTCTGTTTTGTTGACACATTCTAGGCGATGCGTATACTCAGTTTTTGTGGGGTACAACGTCTTGATGCGAATCCTTTACGGCGGACGACGAGCGCTTGAAATAGCGAGCGCTTATATTCAGCCTTCAAACGTGTACATCGACAATCACTTGATGATGAACCACCACCTCACTCAACTCTCGTCGTGTTTCAAAGCGCTATCCTTCGCCCTGAATTTCTTTTTTCGGCATCTACTGGAGATGGGCCGAGCCGTTAGCTGCGGGTAATTTTACCGTTCGGTCAAGGTCATCAGCCACCGCTCTCGCCGTAGCAACCAACCAAATGCTGTCTTTTGTCAAATCGGTGGTAGCCAACCAGTTCAGTGACCACCCGGTGCAATTCAAGCACCGCGTTGACGGCACCGAAGCCCTGATGGAGGCAATTCTTAAGAAATGCATACCTGACTTGGCTGAGGGGTCGCTGTTCTTGGTCAATCCCTTGTTGCTGCTGGGACACACTCAGACGGCCTATACTGCTCTCAAGCAGTTCGAGAACATTGACAGAGTCCACTATAAACGGCGGTTGTTGACCATGGAGAGTGACAAGAAGTGGTACGAAGTGGAGGGCGAGAAACTCGCGTACGACCGGTGGGGCGGCGAACTGACGTTCGCTATTGACTATGTTGTCCCGGAGCTGGCTACTGACCCTGACCACTCCCGTTTCAAACCTGATCTGCAAATCTATGACTTGCCCCCACGCACCGAGTACTTGAATCCCGCTAATGAGCACGAATTGTTAGCCAACGAGGACAAGCCTTTGGTAATTGCTTTGCATGGGTTGTCGGGTGGTTCGTACGAGCTGTACATCCGCGCCTTCCTTTCTGAAATCACTGGTCCTAACTACAACTTTGATGCCATGGTGCTCAATGCTCGTGGTTGCGCCAATCATACCCTCACCAGTCCCCAGTTGTTCAATGGCTTGTGGACCAATGACTTGCGCTACTTGATCAATGAACACATTCGCACCAACTGGCCTAACAAGCGGGTATACCTCATTGGCTTTTCTCTCGGAGGTGCCATCATGGCTAATTATTTGGGCCAGGAGCTGGAGGATGTTTGGTCTGGCATTCGTGGCGCTGCTGTGATGGGAACACCCTGGGATTTCCCCGACTCGCTGGTCAACTTGAGAGAACTGGTGATCGGGTACAATGTGTACCTGCCCAAGATGTGTCAGAACCTTGTGCGCTTGATGAACACCCATGGAATGGCGTTACTGGTGGACCCAACAATGCAGAAGACTATGGAAAACTTGAAGGATAAAGAGCCCAAGCGCCTCAAGCAATTTGATGACTTCTTTACCCTGCGCCTTTTCGGATTCAACCTGGCTGACGAATACTACCGCCACGCTCTGCCTAATCAGCGCTTGATGAAGGTGAGAGTGCCCACAGTCATTGTCAGTTCGCTTGATGACCCCATTACAGGCCACCGTACCTTACCGCGCGCCGAAGTGGCACTTAACCCGTACGTTCTGCTCGTGACCACTAGTATTGGTGGCCATTTGGGTTGGTTTAGACTCAACGGTTCGCGTTGGTATCCTAAGCCCGTATCTCAGCTTTTCGCTGAATTGGACAAGAACTGGACCCTCGACAAGCTGACAGTGTCCCAAGACACCTTACCCATTGATGTGGCCAAGGTGTGGAAGTTCGATCGGTTGGCTTACAAATACTAAACTTGCGTGAAAGACACTCACAAGATGTAGATAGAATAGATTGCTGCATAATTTTTTAATTTTAGATAAAACACAGTAAGAAAAGCCTAGCTATTGTTCCAATCAAACGAACATGAAGAAGAGGGCAACGAGACCCGAGAAAGAAGCGTAAAGAGCAGGAGAGCCATTGGTCATCTCGGAGGCTGAGACTTGAGCTGGCGCTTCAGACAGTGACTCTTTATCGTCATCCTTCGACGTCGGCTCTGCGTTATCTTCGTCCAGAGGCCCTTCCGTTGCTTCGGCTTCCATTTCGTCAAAACGGGTTACAGAGATTCCATTGAAGACATCCACATTGACTGCAGTAAAGGACTCCGTAGACAATGATGCCTTTGACTCTTTATATTCATCAAACTGGGATTTGATATCTGAGCTCCACTGGGCGTCGGGTTTGGTCAGGTTCATCTCGGGTTCGAAATCATTGTAAACCATTGCCCCTTCAACAGCAGTATGAGGGATCAGTCCACTGTGCAGCTCATACCACTTTTGGTACTTGGAGATGTAACCCTCTCTGTCCAACTTGAAACCATCCCAAGTCTGAGCAACAGCGGCTTGATAAGAGTAAGGGTCGTCGGTGTAGTAGTAGTCTTTACTAAAACCATCCCCGTTGTCGTAGCCCCCATACAAAATGCTTCCAGGGAAAGCAAGTGCTGTCAACGGGACTTTGCCGTTGTGTTTCAGATACAATGACGAGTAAGCAGTAGTTCGTACCTCGTCAACTTCGGGGCACTCAAAGTCCGAAGGAGCAGCCGTGAAAAAGTAGTTGTCGTTTTCGAAGGTGCCCATTTTCTTGTAAGCGTGGTCGTTCTTGACATCATCCATAGCCTGGGTACTCGTGTAACCTTGGGCGATCACAAGAGTAGCAGAAGCGACGGTAAGAAGAAGCAGAAAGTGAAACATGATTGATGAAGAAAAGTTAGGAATCATCATTGACTTTTATATCGTAGGCTGCGCCCGTGCCCTTGGGAAGTAGGCTTAAGTTGCAGATGGTGAAACAAGCCTTCCCGAACACCTGCATTCCGATATCTCGCCTACGCTTAGTGCGGGTCCGAGTGGGAAAGCAACGGAGACCTCATTAAAATCGAGCATGGCACCATCTGCAAGAGACCCAATACACATGATTGGCTGACCACCCAAATGATCCTGGATTGTGTCTAGTGATTCGCCTCTGATATTCGTAATTTAACTCGCGGGGCTTTTCTACAAAGGAAGAAGGTATCGTATTCGTAAATTTGCGCACCCCTGGTATCATCCATGCGACTGTTCTCGGAAATTGGTATTGTGTTCCTAGGTGGGTTTCTATAATTAAAAATTTGAATTGTTTCACTAAGGCACTTACCTGGGCGTTCTCTGGCGTCACCTCTCCACGTGAGTACTAATTCATCCTTTACGAGTGAGTGACCAGAGGCGGTGCGATCTAAACTTTGTTCGGCCCCCCCACAGACTGATTCTAGAACTTTAAGGTTTTGTTAAGCCACCAACTGTCCCAAAATGACAATACAAATGAGTCCGCCTTGATACTATTAATAAATCGCACTGTGGGATCCGATCGCTGGACAGCTTCGATGTTAGCCGATTTCTAGGAATTGTGAATTGATCTATAATGTGAGAGCCGCATCCTCGTCGTCGCTGGAAAGGTCATCCATAGGCACGTCCTTGTGTGCCTCCTCATCTAGACGAGGGGGTTCAGTGTCTTTGAGTCGCAAGGCGACAATGGCCATACCAATAATGAGGGAAATTCCCACAAAACTAAGCAAACCGGGGAGGTGATGCCATAACACTACGTCCAATAGGAGCGCGAAAACCATATTGGAGTATGACATCAAGGCGGCCTTGCCAGCACGGACGCGCTGAACTCCAGCAGCCAAACAAAATTGCATAATAAAACCCGAGAAGCCAATGGTTACGAACAATACCCATTGGTATGTATTTTCGGGAAGCACGAACAGGTACGACGGGACAAGCAAAATAGCAGTGAAGCTGACACAACAGGTCATGAGTGAAAAGTACAGCACCAGCAATAACGGGTGGGCTTGCATACCAATCTTACGGAGAATGACGTACACAGTCAGCGCCCCCATTACGCCAAGAAGACCAATGCCAGTAGCGAGCAATCGAAGTTCCGAGCTCAGCGACTCCACACTTTCATCGCCCTTGGGGAGGTCCTCAGGAACACCACCGGGGTGGAAGAGGAAGTCCGGCTTAGCAATGAGCAATACGCCCCCGAAAGAGACAATTGCACACCCTGCCTCTATGAGAGAGTAGCGTTCTTGAATTAACACGAATGCCAAAAACCCCGTCACCATAGGGACCAAAAAGGTGATGGCTACGGCATCACTGATACTCAAGTATTGCAAACTAAAGTATAATCCAAAGACCCCAAAGAACCCGAAAAACCCACGCATGAGCAAGAGCTTGCGAAGACTTGAGGGTCCAAATGGATACTCGGGAACACATTTGGTAATGTACATGTAGACGAGACAGCAGATGTAAGTGATGAACATCCGCACGAACAAGATCTGGAATGGGTTGAACTTGATCGAGGCATTGGGATCGGTCTCCAACAACTTGCAGGTGGCGATCATCGCTGCATTAAAGAACTGGGCAAGCACAAGGATCAGCTCGCCGATGTTTGGCGCAATGTAGCGTTTCCATAGCGGTAGACCTTCAACTCGTTCCCTTATCGAAGACATGTAAAGTTGGTAACAGGTTGGATGATCGAGATATTTGCGGATGCCAATTACTCATCTGCAACTGATTCATGCAGGTGATATAAAGAAACGTTTTTATACAAGCGATTGAACGATGGCTTGGTGGATGTTGATGAAGCTAAAAATTCGCGGAATACGTGGAGCTAGCATCGGGGAAGCCCACTATGATTTAAGCAAACTTGCCAGGTTCACAGAGCCTTCGTCACGACAGGTCCTTGCTAAACGTTCGGTACAGACCGGATAACGGCAGGGTTAAACACACCCGGGTTCACAACCATCGCTAAGCGCCGTTAGCTTATTATTCGGAGTAAAGCGAGCCTTTCCACATTGTGGCAATTGTAGCAAACAAGCTAGGCATTTACGGGCTTTGTGCCAACTTTCTGGGATTACACATCCTCTAGCCTCCTTATCACTCGGACCGCAAAAATATGTCTCAGCGCACTCCCACCTTATCGTACGGCAACGGAAAATATATGCGGGTATTCCATTGCGGGGACGGATGGCGGGGCCGAAGCCGCACAATCGTAGCACAAAGTGGGCCAATACACACGACTCTACGCTATGACCCACTGGTCAATAAGCTGATTCGAGCCAACTACCTACCAAAACTGATTTTGCCACATTTTACAAGCCACAAATGTGGTGGGGAGATTGGAGGCGGTGTATCAGGGGTTTCACGCGGAACGTCTAGGCGAGAAAATACTTAAAGAAAACTTACAAGACAATAGCGTCAAGACAACTAACTCTCTTCAACCTACCAGGGTAGACTTCAGTGGCTTTCGGGGGTCTCCGAGCTTGGCAATCACCCTCCCAGTGTAACATCGTCATAGTTGTCGTCATACATTATTACTCTACGTAGTTGCTGGGAATGAACCCAACGCGAGTTCCGATCCGCGCCACCATCCAGTTCTCCCCAGTGGTGCTGAATGCGGCTGGCGTAGCCTGTAAATCTACTAAAACGTCAAGCAGTTGGCCTTGCTCCATAGCAAGGTCGCCCGGCTCGTACCCCGGGAAGTCGTACTTCGCAGTCTTCGTCGCCACAGGCTTCGCAGACGCCAAGTTCGCAAACATTAATTGGGCACGTGTAAGCTTCACGGCACCGATGGCCAGGTCAGCATTCCACTTGGGCTTGGCAATCACCGGGGGCCGCACCTGGAAATCGGGCACAGGACACTCGGTGATCAAGTTCTTCTGCAAGTTGTAGGTAGCTTCGAGGGTGCGATACAACTGGTCCTCGGTGGAATTGCGGAGCAACTCCTCCAGTGCCACCAGCAGCACAGCCAGCAGAGCCATCAGCGCCTCCAGCTCCACCAGGGAGATCGACGCGCTCAGGGCAATCAGCGACAGCGAATCCAGCCGGCGCTGAGGAGGTCTCGGGGGCGGAGCGTTGTTTCGCGGGGGAAGAGGAGGCGGAGCTGGCGACACAGCATCGGGGTCGTACGCTACCGCCCCGATCTTCTGAGGCAGAGGGGCAAACGTCAGCACCAAGGGCAGCGGAGCCACGTTGGGGCGAGGCGGAAGAGCGGGTGCGGAGGCTGGAGGCAGAGGCAACTCCTTGTCCGGGGGTGTTTGTGGCTGTTCCAATTGCACCTCCACCACGGAGGTGCGAGGCCGGTCGATCATCTTGTTGAGATGACCGTCGCCGCGGTTGAGTTTCGGGTTGTAGTACTCCTCAAAGTTGTCCCACGGGTCTGCCTCGAGCTCGACGTTGAACACTCCCTCGGGGTTCTTGTAGGTCCATTTCTGGTTCTTGACCTTTTTGTTGAGTTTGTGGAGCATCTTCGTCGCTTGCAGGTCCAGGGTGTCGGCGCTGACGTCGTCAGTGGCCTCAACAATCGTTTCCACCTCGCGCTTGGCATCCTCAAACTGGATCCGCCACAGGTGCACCGCGTCCTCGTAGGTGCCAACCTCGCCATCCGCCAGCAACCCAAAGTAAACCGAGAACAAGAGCAACTCGTCCCGCACTCGCGCGAACAGCAGCAACTGCTGGAATATCACCCGGTTGGTCACCTCCAGGGTGAACTCGTCGCAGAACAGCACCAAGTGCGGCAAGGTGCTCTTGACGCGGTTGTTGATCTTGCTGAACTCAGCGAGCGCATGGTCCAACCTCGTTTGCAACTCGGTGAGCTGCAACTTTTCTTTGTCGTCGAGCTCGCCCTGTTTTTTGCCCAACTTGTCGATACGCCGCCGCACCTTGTCGTATTGCATGCGTTTCTTGTACCACAACTTGCACCACTTGCGGGCGCGGTGCAAGTGCTTTTGCACCTCGGCAATTCTCGTGGAAATTCCGTACAGCACCAGCAGCCAATCGTCACACACCTGGAGCTTGAGTTTTTCCACTGTTTTCTGGTACAACTCCTGCTCGTGCTGGATGGCCTCCACCACGTCAAAGTGTTGGTGCGGGTCCACCTCGGGGATGATCTGGTAGGGCTGAGCCTTGTCCCACATCTCGTAGTACTCGTCAATGCCCTTGAACTGGATGTCTCCCACCACGTTGTAGAACCCGCGTGCCACCCGCAAGTTCACCTTGAACAATTGCGGCCAGTACACGTTGGCCATCCGCTTGCAGGTCCGGTTGACGTACTTGAGCCCAGCACCGTAGTCGTTCAACGCACGCTTGTATTTGGCAATAAACGCCTCGTCCTCAACAAACTCGTGGTCGCCGTGGTGGAGCACGTTGTCGGTGAACACCATGCCGTAGTCCCGGGCGTCCTTGAGGCCGTCCCCGAGCTTGGTGGCCCCAGTGCGAGCGCCGTGGTACCCGGTCTCGACACCAGACACCACGTGCGACCCCACCTGGGACCCCACCAGCAGCACTTGTGCTCCGACTTTTTTGAGGGCGTCCATTCGTGGCCAATGCTCTTGGGCGGTACTGGTTGACAAAACGTCTCCGTTCCGGCAGACGCATGATCCGCGAGCGAAGGCCGGCACTCACGGGTGTAAAATCACGCGCGTCGGCGATGACGTCGGTGCTTAAGACCCGTCCGCCCCTGGCCCATGCACTAGCGACACGCTGGGGACCATAGCCAATTGTAATTGGTTGGCGGGTGTGGGGTCTCAGGGGTTCAGTAGGCGTACCAACGGCGTTAACTGGCCCAGCATATAGTGCGTCGAATCCCCGATTTAGTGAGATGAAGCATCTGTCATATAGCCTATTCCACCCTGGCAATTTCCGAGGGTGTTTTCGGGGTCGGTGGTTCCCGGATGTCCCGAGACTCGCGGCTCGATCACTGCCTAGTTCGCTGGCGGCGAGGCGCACTCATTTGCAGCCAAGAGTTGCTTGCATGGACGTCGCAGCCTAGACCAGCTACATCAGACGAGTTAAGCCACACCATTCGAGGATTGAATCATTTCAGGTAACTACGGCCTTTTGTCGTCGAGGGGACAACCTGTCAATAGGGGCAATGTAAGGGGCTGTCGCCCCGAGAGTGCGACTTGCCACCAATTGCGGACCACCAGGTGACGGACCAGGTGACACCAGTTATTTCTTTCTCTTACGATACCCAGCGTTGTCATGATCCGTTGTATCAGCAATGCAGGCCAAGCCATACCTCGCGCCACCGCGAATGACATCATCTTCGTAAAGTTGCAGGCACCGCAACTTAGTGGGGGGACACCATATAAATGCTATAAAAGGGTTTATTGCTGTCTACACAGAAACGAAAATGGCACCCACTCAAGCAAACACTGTATTCTACAAGGGCAAAGAAGCCGACTTCTCGGTGATCATTGAGGACGAAGACAAGGTCAACAACTTCAGACACGGCGACACCACCTTGCCGTTGATTGACTTGGTGGGGATCTACAAGGTGTTTGTTCTGCGTCAGGGGGGCGCCGAGTCCATCTTCGAGGAAGCCCTGCGCCAGGAATTGGACACCGAGTTTGGCACCCACAAGCAGGACGAGGTCATCATCAAAATCTTGAAAGAGGGTGAGTTCAACACCACTGGCAACTTGAACACCAGACACAGCTCCACCAACGACTCCAAGGGCCACAACATCACCCGCTAAAAAACCTACTTAGTTCATTCAATAGACATTCAATGAGACACTTCCCCGCATCCCCACCTTCAGGAACCGCCAATCAACCTGACAATTGATTCGTATTGGTCCGTTGTTCTGCCCGCACACGGCACGCAAATAAACCCGTAGATCACGGGGATACGACCGGGCTCAAGTAATACTTACACGCACCGAGATACGCCTGGTAATTGTGCATACCAGTGAAAATTACGGCTTAACGGGTGGCAAAATCGTTGACATGTCTCGTGCGGCGAGAGTCAAGTGGAGCCGAGCCCGTTGTCCTGGGGTTTCAAAGTGTAATGGACCCGAACAATGCCGAGCACTATTCCGGTACGATCAGATAAGCAAAGCCACCGCCCGACACCAAAAGCTAGTTTCGGCTTGCTAAATTCACATGAGCAAACCGGATAAATTGCCGGAATCGCCCTCAGAGCCCCCAACTTTGACCGAAGCATCGTGCGACTGCCTCTATTTGTCATTGTTTGTTTAAGGTGGGGCATGGTCCGGGGCTCCTGATCCAAACAAGTCACGCCAAAATGGTCCACAAACATGTCGCGAAGGCCATAGGGACAAAATGGGGACTGGTGCGGCGCGGGGACAAAACCCCGGTCCCGCAAGTGTCCCCACCACCGCCGTTATCGGTGGCCAATAACCCCACCGCGGTCACTCCACATCGCGGTTCTGACGCACCCCAACCTGCCTAAATAGGAAAGGTCGTGTCACGCCCGGCGGGGGGCTTGTATATAGCTGAGTCGATTGGGGCGTGCTAAAACTCCTTATAAGGTTTGCGGGTGCTGGCAATGCGCGATTCGACTGAGCTTTCGTATACTGACTCGATGCTGTTCACCCAAGACAAGTTTGTCGTGCACTGGCTCGACAACTCGCGGTCGCACCGCATCCTTTGGATGTTGGACCTCCTTGGCCTTGAATACCTGGTGAAAATCTACTTGCGTCACCCCGAAACTTGGCGTGGGCCCAAGCTGTTGTTCAAGGTTCACCCGCTTGGCAAGGCTCCCATTCTCGAGATCCATTTCGCCGACGGGCGGGACCCGTTGCAGTTGGTGGAAACGGGGTTGATTATGCAATACGTGCTTAAGCATTACGACCCGCGGGGAATTTTGCGCCCCAACAACCCGGGCGATGAGCTTTTGGTGGACTACTACTTGCACTACGCCGAAGGGCTGTTGGAGCACATTTTGATGGCGCTTTTGATCAACCTGACCGCCAAGAGTGTTGCTCCGTTTGGCATGAAGCTGATAGCAAAGTTGGTGGCTAACGGATTGAACCAGGGCTACTACATCCACGAGTACCGTCTCAATATGGACTATCTCGAGAACCAGTTGATCGAGAATGGCACCGGTTACTTTGTTGGCGACAAGTTGACGGGGGCCGACATCATTTTGCTGTTCCCTGTGTACGAGAACCTTTTCGACAACGAGGAGGGCGTCAAGGAATGTACCCAGGATAAGCGCGACATTTACAAAATTTGGCCCAACTTGGGCGCGTGGTGCATCCGCGTGGTGCGCAACAACCCCAACTACCGCAAGATCACAGAGATGATGAATCAGCAGATTGCCGAGTACAAGGCCATGGAGAAGAAGCGCAAGCGCTAATAGTATATACAGCACGCCAATATTCTCCGCTCACTGCTGATGTTGGCATCAGCCGGTTGCAAGGACGACACGCGGTTGTCAAGGGCGTTCACCGCCAACGGCGGCAACCGCGGCCACCGGCTGTCACCGTAGGGACGATGATAATGTACAGTATGTGGTACCTAATAATAAATGTAAACAACTAGCTGGTGTAGGCCCGCGCCCCGCACGATCCGGGAGCCGCGGCGATGGCATCAGCCCCGCCTCCGTCACATGGCGATGTTCGAAGAAGGATCGTTATGCATCGGGGTTAATTTCCACCCACTCCACTGCGCCGTTCGGACGGGGCACTATCGCTCGTATACCTAATAGGGGCGACCGCATGCAAGCCACAGTGCGACATGCAGCCTATGTCCCGATCTATATACTAATTACCGGATCAGGAAGGCACGGCTCGCCAGCGATGCATTGATGTAACAGAAGTGGTGTCAGGGAATGACGGCCAGCATTTCAGGTTGACGACCACCCCAGGTCCGGGATTGACTTTGCCGAGGCGGGAGGTCGCGGCATACCCCTTCCTCGAAACCCGAGATCAATAATGGCAAAAGGAATGTGGACCGGCAGATGGCATTGATTCAACAATTGTCGAGAGAGTAGAGATCATTAGGCTACGATGGCAATTTTAGCCCGGGGGTCCACTCCCTTGGCCATTGCCATGCGCTGCGAAGTGGTTGCGGGGGGTTGCTCAGAATTCCCCTCGCGGCCCACTGGCTCGATGCCGGTACACAAAAGGTAAACATTGGGGGGAAAGGGGCTGGTCCCGCCTAATTGACGTCGTATGAGCGCGGTTTCCGACCCCAGCCACCGCCAAGCCCGTGCCACAAAGACCCTGGCCCCTCGGTCCCCCCGCTTCCCGTGATGCTCCGTTTAACGTGCGCGGCGCAGCAAACGCCTTGTCCGCACTATCGATCGTCAGAAATATCAAATTACTTTTTACCAGATTTGGAAAGTGCTTGCGACAGTGACAGCGTCCACGGCCCCGCCACGCACCGGGGGACCACACCAACCCCCACCCGTAACTCGGTAGACCTCTCTCGGTAGCACCTCCCCACTTTCCCCCCGTCGTCAATGCGTTAGTGTCACCACAGCCCACTCTCAAACGTGGTTGGTGCGCGCACGCCCAGCAACGAGCTATTTCTCCGCGCTACGACAAAAAATCACCATCTTTAATCGACAACGGCAGACAAATCTTTTCGGAGCCAAAGGAAAGATGTCGCGTCCCATGCTGCTGAACCCGGCAGCGTTAGCCGCGGCCGCCGCCACGAACCCTCAACAGCTGCTGCTGCTGAACCTGCTGGTGGTGGGGCTCCACTACAAGATTGGCAAGAAAATCGGAGAGGGCCTGTTTGGCGTCATTTTCGAGGGTACCAACATCATCAACGGGGTGCCTGTGGCCATTAAGTTTGAGCCGCGCAAGACAGAGGCGCCCCAGTTGCGCGATGAGTACCGTACCTACAAGCATTTGCAAGGACTGGAGGGCATCCCCAATGCCTACTACTTTGGCCAGGAGGGTTTGCACAACATTCTCGTCATCGACTTGTTGGGCCCGTCTTTGGAAGACTTATTTGACTGGTGCGGCCGGTTGTTCACCGTCAAGACGGTGGTGCAGGTGGCGATCCAGATGCTCAACTTGGTGGAGGAGGTGCACCGCCACGACTTGATCTACCGCGATATCAAGCCCGACAACTTTTTAATTGGCCGCCAGGGCATGCCTGACGAAAACAAAGTGCACTTGATCGATTTTGGCATGGCTAAGCAGTACCGCGACCTGCGCACCAAGCAGCACATTCCCTATCGCGAAAAGAAGCTGTTGCTGGGCACCGCCCGTTACATGTCGATCAACACCCACTTGGGCCGCGAACAGCTGCGGCGCGATGACTTGGAGGCGCTCGGCCACGTCTTTTTCTACTTTTTGCGGGGCCAATTGCCATGGCAAGGGTTGAAGGCACCCACCAACAAGCAAAAGTACGAGAAAATTGGCGACAAAAAGCGCACCACCCCTGCCATCTCGTTGTGCGACGGGTTGCCCCGCCAGTTTGCCGAATACTTGGACCTGGTGAGACTGTTACCCTTTGATGCCGAGCCCGCTTATGAAGAGTACCGCATGTTGTTGTTGCTGGTGCTCGACGACTTGGGCGAGCAGGCCGACGGCGACTACGACTGGTTGCACTTGAACGGCGGTCGCGGCTGGGACCTGCTGATCAACAAAAAGCCCAACTTGCACGGATACGGCCACCCCAACCCCCCCAACGAGCGCGAACGCCGCCACCGCGAGCAGCGCCGTCTGCGCCACCACCAGCCCGCGGCGCAACCGCAGCCGGCCCCGCAATTGCTGGCAGCGCAGTTGCACCAGCAAAAATTGCAGCACTTGGTCAACCGCCCGTTGCCGCCGATAAAGCAGGAGGGCGCCCCCATTGCCCGCCAGCAAACCCAGACTCCGCCACAGACCCACGGTCTCGGCACCGACAATGTTGGCGGCAATATGAAGTACACCGAGCGCCCTCCTGCCCACTACCAGCAACAGGAGGTCGAGGAGGAGCCCAAGGGGTTCTGGTCCAAGATGTGTTGCCAGTGAGACGTTTGATTTTGATGATAGAATGCATATGAGTAAAGTAGTGGCGCCGCTTGCGGCGTCTCCAAAATTAATAAAAGAGTTTATTTCGATTGACACATTGGTGCGTTGACGTTAGTTGCACCTGGAGATTAGCGTAGACAGAAGAAACGTGGGTACGCGAGAAGCCCGAGAAGCGTCGGAGCGGTAGATAAACGCGACTAACGTCACCATTGCATGCATATTCTATGGTTGCAAATATGTCGATGCTTAGTGATGGACGGAAAGGAAGGTCTGAAGTGATCACGACGGAATTTAAGTATTCTAACCCAGAAGTACTGAAACTCAATAGCCTCTTGAATTGACAATACCGCCTTCCAGGCCTGATTCCAGTTTTAGGTCAGCGCTTGCGGACGTACACCAAAGCCCGGCTTAGTAATCGCAAAAGTCCCACGCCAGCTTGCCTCGACAAACCCGTACGTGGCGAATACGAGCATGTTGACAGGTTCGACACCGTGAGATTGAGCTAGCCCGCCTAAACCTCACGACGTCGCCCAAGTGCACCACCAGATCCAGTTCGGACTCAACTCCGAAAGCGCTAGTTCGCACAATATGAAGACCCAGCAATAACAGCGCAACATCAATCACACCAGTAGGTAGCCATTATTTAGTCATGATGGCCGGCCCCTTGACGCTCGGGTTTACCCCTATGTGGCCGCTTACGACCCGCTTGAGTTAGCTACTGACGGCATGAAATAACGCACTATGCAGCCAACGCAAAGGATAAATAGCCGCTAATCCCCGCTTAACCCACACCGAACCGAAAAATGGGATTTGACTACGAAAACCACAAGAAGGCCATTGCTGCCAATGTCAAGATGCTCGATGCCAAGATGGCCGGTGTGTACGAAGGCAAGGAGGGCATCAAGACCATGCTGACCCTCTTTGCGAAGACCCTCCTCGAGTTTGACTTCACCAAGCCGCTTGAGCGCAAGTCCGACGCCGATAGCGAGCAGCCTCTTGGAAACCCCGACGTTGAGGGTCTTGGAATCTCGATGGATGACTTGCCCAACCCCGAGACCTACCACCAGCAATACCCCAACTCGCTCTTGAAGCCTGAGGCCCAGATCCTCGATTTCGCTTGCGGTACCGGTATCGTTACTTCCAAGTTGGTTCCCTACATGCAAGGTGGCTCCATTGTGGGCATTGACATCAACCCTGCGTTCTTGGACAAGTTCCAGGCTCGTGCCTCTCACCTTCGCGAGCAAGGTGTGCCGATTGAGGGGTTCGAGTACGACATCATGGATAAAGACCTTGCCCATGAGATGGACTCCAAGTTCAAGAACCGGTTCGACTTGATCTATTGCACTCTTTCTTACCACCACATCGACAACTACGAGGACGTCACCGAGAGATTATGCGACTTTTTGGCTCCCGGCGGTGAGTTGGTGATCTTGGACTTCTACAACGAGGATGTTGAGAACCCGTTGTCCCTGGAGGCCACCGACGCTGTGCGTCACATGGGCGGCCTCAAGAAGGAGTCGTTGCACCACGTGTTGCAGAACAAGTGTGGTCTCACCAACGTGCTGGTGGCCCGCGAGTTCCGCCTAAAGATGTGGGAGGAGAAGAAGTTCATCTCCCACCACAGCACCGAGCGGATCATCAGGGCCATGAACGAGAACCAGTTGCCCACAAAGGAGGACCCCGAACTTGGGACTTTGTACTTGATTGAGTCGTCGATTGTGATGGCAATTGGTCAGCGCAAGAAGTAAGATAGAAAAATAGCATAGAGTAAATGACATATAACTAACGAAATCGATCCCCTGATCTAAGCCATTATGAGCCCCTGAATGTTGATCGAGGGTGACATACGACGTGCCGTGATTTCATCACGCTAATACGAGCACTACCGGTAAACACTCGAGGCCTAGTGCGGCGAGGGAAGCTCCTTAACGAACTGAGGGAAACCTCATGATCTAACTCGTTCAGACGAGGTCGCACGACAATGTTGAGTAATTTTTCAGCGACTTTGTGTCCATACGAGGTCATCAGCTCGGAAGTGTACCCAACGTCAGATGAAACCCAGTCACACTATATGACAACAAACACGTCGCTGTAAATTGTAATAGCTGGATTATGGAAAATTCCCCACCGATGTACCTATCTCCCCATCGCAGCCTTCGTCAACACCGTCGTCATGTCACGTTTCTTCTGTTGAGAATCTCCACAAAAGGCGGACGATCAGGACAACGGTGCGTAATTTAAACTTAAAGTCATAAGCATTTAGTCAGCCGAAATCACCGCTAGTACAAAGCGGGCAAACGGTGACCTATACCTACCTCTTTAATTTGCCACCTGTTCCGCGCTCGGCCGGCTTATGCCTTATCTTTGCCGTTCAAAAAAGAAACCGCGCGCACTACAAAAACCACCTAGAAGCTCACGCCCCAAACCATGGCGTCTCGACAAAGCCAGAAACGGTTAGCCAAAGAGTACAAACTGATTCAGGCGAATCCGCCGCCCTATATCGATGCCAAGCCTAACGATGAAAATATCTTGGAGTGGCACTACGTCATCACCGGCCCGCCCCAGACTCCGTTCGAAGGTGGCCAGTACCACGGCATGTTGCGATTTCCCGCGGAGTACCCGTTCAAACCGCCGCTGATCCTGATGATCACTCCCAACGGCCGCTTCACCACCAACATGCGCTTGTGCTTGCTGATGCTGGACTACCACCCGGACACTTGGAACCCTGCGTGGCTGGTGGCGACGATTTTGACGGGGCTTTTGCTGTTTATGACGGGAGACGAGCTGACTACCGGTTCCATCTCCACTACTGATGCCGTTAAGCGTCGGTTAGCGCGGGATCTGCGCTCGTGGAACAACACCCAAAATCCTCGGTTCAAGAAGTTACTCCCTGACTTGTACAAAGAAAACGTGGCGGTGATTGCCGAACAGGCGCGTGTTGAAGAGAAAAAGGCCGCTGCACCCGAACCTGAAGCTTTGGCTGACTTATCCAAGTTGGACCCCGAAGACCGTGCCCGGGTGCTTGTCGAGCCGCGTACCCCCGGTTCGCTGAGCCGGCTAGGCATGGTGGTTGGCGTAGTGCTCGTGGCCGTGGCCATGGTGTTTTTGAAGCGGTAACTCCTGTATTTATACTTATGAATGAATGATTTCTGTTTGCTCGACGCATACGATATGTACAAGGCTATGTGCACCGTAGGTGCAGACAGTGGATTCTCGTCTAGCGACAATGGAGGCTAGCGTACCACAGTGTTGCGAAGGGTGGCCACCGTTGCAGGCTCGCCCTTGTCGTTGGCGAGCACACGGGTGTCCTCTTCCGAGGTGAACACCACTCGGCCCTCGCTATCGGTACGCAAGCATTGCTGAAGGGCCTCCCATACCTTGGGTTTCATCCGCAGCGGTGCCTTCTCTGGTGGGGTACCAAACCAGAGGCTCTCGCCCACCAGCAGCGATGCGGGAGGCTCCACCAACTCAACGGCGGTCCCGTCGGGGCTGTCGGAAGCCAACAACATCGCCTCCGACTTCACCCCACGCATCTTCAGGGGCTTCAAGTTACACACCACCACCACACGACGCGCCTGCATGTCGCCAAGGGGAATGTAATTGACGAGCCCCAGACATACCTGGAGCTTGTCGCCGACGTCGATCTGGGAAACGTACAACTTGTCCGCATCCGGGTGTTTTTCACAAGACACGATCTGGCCGACCCTGATGGCAGCTGCAAGCGGGTTAATTGCGGTGGTTGCCGTGGTGGTCGCGGCTGTTGATAATCCTCGTCTCAACATGGAAAGCGCGCTAACTGATTGCGTTCGCGATCTATATGGTGCATGCATCAAAACCTCGAAAGGGGGAAATATTCATAGGAGTAGATGGTTTTTGAAAGCGGTTATTTGTTGATGATGGCTGTAGAATAGAGTGGTAGCAACTTGGATGGTATGCACCACTTACTACTTCTCTCTACTTTCTGGGGCAGATGCATTTAAGCTCCAACACTCAGGGAAAGAGTTCTTTTAAGAAACATAACACTGGTGTGAATGATGCTTGTGAACCTTACCTAATCTCGATACGACTTTTCTTTACATTCACCGTTATCGTTTACTGCCCGCCCAATCAACGCCGCATACGCGCGGCGGCTCATCGCGACCAGGGCATCGCAGGAAAAATAGACTAGGTAATATTTCACCACCCACACCATGGCCAAGATCAAACGGAAAGGGACAAGTGGTAACGCGAAGAACTTCATCACCCGTACCCAGGCGGTGAGAAAGTTGCAAGTCTCGCTTGCCGACTTCAGACGGTTGTGTATCTTCAAGGGTATTTACCCGCGAGAGCCCCGGAACAAGAAGAAGGCTAACAAGGGTCTGACTGCCCCTGCTACCTTCTACTACACCAAGGACATCCAGTACTTGTTGCATGAGCCGGTTCTCGAGAAGTTCCGTGACCACAAGGCTTTCTCCAAGAAATTGAAGCGTGCTCTCGGTCGTAATGAGATCGACGAGGCCCAGCGGTTGGAGGACAACCGTCCCAAATACTCTTTGGACCACCTTGTCAAGGAGCGGTACCCCACCTTTTTGGATGCCATCCGCGATTTGGACGACCCGTTGAACATGTTGTTCCTCTTCGCTAACATGCCTGCCACCAATGCGGTGTCGCACCGCGTCACCAAGGAGGCCGAGAAATTGACCAACCAGTGGTTGGCGTACGTGGCCAAGGAGCGTTTGATCAAGAAGGTGTTTGTCTCCATCAAGGGTGTCTACTACGAGGCCCAGGTGAAGGGCCAGGAAGTGCGGTGGTTGCAGCCGTTCAAGTTCCCGCAAAACATCCCCTCCGATGTGGACTTCCGGATCATGTTGACCTTCCTTGAGTTCTACCTGACCCTCTTGCACTTTGTGTTGTACAAGTTGTACCACGACTCCGGTTTGCAGTACCCTCCTTTGCTCGATGAGAACTACAAGGTGGGTGGTCTCTCGTCCTACATTCTCAAGGAGAAGAACGCGATGGTCCCTAAGGACAAGGTTGAGCTGAATGAGGAGGGTACTCATTTGTCGGCCGAGGAGGTGCAAAAGGCTATTGCTGCCAACGATGTTGTTGACGACGCCGAGGAGGAGGCTGAGGATGTCAACGTTGAGGAAGCGGACCTCGACGAGTTCTCAGGCGATGCCGCCAAGGGCGACGTGCTCTCGCAGCCCAACAAATACGCGTCCCCCACCCTGGAGTTGTTCAGCAAGTTCACCTTCTACGTTGGCCGTGAGGTTTCTTTGGACCTCTTGGAACTCCCTATTCTCGCCTGCGGTGGTAAGTTGGTGCTGGAAATTGCTCTTGACGAGTTGCAGGCCAGCAACCCCACCGCTTACGCCCGCTTGGACTTTGGTAACGTCACCCATCACATCACCGACCGTCCCAAGGTTCCCCAAAAGGTGGCGGGTCGCACCTACGTGCAGCCGCAATGGGTGTTTGATTGCATTAACAAGTCTCAGTTGGTTCCTGTCAACCAGTACGCTCCCGGTGAGACCTTGCCTCCTCATTTGTCCCCCTGGGGCGACCGCGGTATCTACAACCCTGAAGCCGAGGTTGCTGAGGGCGATGCTGAGGAAGAGGAGGAAGAGGAAGAGGAAGAAGAGGTCGACGCCGAGGACGCCGAGGAGGAAGAAGAGGACGAAGACCTCGCTGCTCAGCGCGAGCTTGAGATGGAGGCCGCCGGTGTCAAGTACTCTGAGGCTAACCTCGACGACGCCAAGCCCAAGAAGGGCAAGAAGAGAGCGGCGCCCGAGGACGACGAGAAGGAGCTCAAGAAGATCATGATGACCCAGAAGCAGCGCAAGCTTTACAACAAGATGCAGTACGGTCTTGACAAGAAGGAGACCCGCCAGAAGGAGCTCTCTAAAAAGAAGTCGCAGCTCGAGAAGAAGAAGAAGGAGTTGGCCAAGTTGAAGTAAGGTATGTATAATAGAATCAAATGACATTGGAAAGAACGTTTGTAAGCCGTACGACATGGCATAAGGTATTAATGTACAAAAACGCTACATAAGCACACAGCACGAGTTGGTCTTTTTCGCCTGTTTGTAGAACATTCTCAGCGACGACGACAAGGCCTCCAGCTTGTCTACCAACGTGTCCAACTTCTCACCACGCTTCAACACCAGCTCAATGGTCTTGTGCAACACAATCTTGGTCTCGTCCAACTCCTGCTGCACCTTCATGATGGCATCCGCCTGGGAAGGGTCCTGGTATTTCTTAAGATACTGCTCCAAGTTGGCGTAGTTCAACAGCGCCGTGGTGGCGTCAACGTTCTCCCATTCCTGCTTGGGGTGCAACAGCAAGTACTCCTCCAAGATCTTGTTGATGAGGGTGTAAGCAGGGCGCACCGGGTACTCCTTGTCGGTGATGACAACACAGGCAATCCCCTCGCTGCGGTTGTAAGTGTGTCCCACATAGTTACCCTCCTCGATACTCTGGCGCTGCCCCGCCTGGGTGCGCAGGGACACGGTTTCCAGGAAGAAGGTCATGAACTGCGACACTCCCGTGCGCTCAAAGAAGGAGAACTGCGACAAGTCACGGGCCAGGCAGAGCTCCAACGTCTTGGGGCCGCACGTTCTGAGAATGTTAATATAATAGATCTTCATATGGCAATCGTGGTCAGCGGTCCCAGAATAATAATGTTTTGTTAACACGCGGCGTTGCCACGCGCGGGCTCGTGACGACGCAAGTGGGTGGAAGAGGGGAGCGGTGATCTAGCAGTGATGGGGGTTCAAGGGGCGTTGGGGGTAGGGTTAACTGGCGTATCAGTTTTAGGGGAATTATTGCCGCTGCAATGATTTTAGGCAAAGTAGTAGAGTCCTACTTAGCATAGAGGGTGGTGACGTAAAGTTAGTACGGTGAATCAATACAAGAGTCAAGGGGAAAAGCTGGGTGTTTGAGTCGTTGAGCTCCCCCTTTATGGGTCTCTCCAGTCTACCGCTAGAGTATTCTATCGTATAATGCCCACAAGACCTTTTTCGGTACAAGGGTGTTTCGAGCACACGACCAATAAGAGTATACAATCGAGAAGTAGATCCGGACAGTTAAGAATAGCCAGGGCCAGAAGACTAGAGAGGAACTACTAGCAGTCCAGTTCCCCGATGCTACCCATTTTGAGTCGATACGACTTGGTCGTAGAAGTTTTTACGTCAATGAGGTTAGCATAGTACCAACGAACATTGTCGTTCTTGTGACGATTAGCTCGTCCAGATCTCTCAGGGCCACGCTGCAATGCTGACATCCTTCTCTTTCTCCGCTTCGTTCCTTGTACACCTCGCGCTTAAACTGTACATACGCGAGATCAAACATTGACACTTACCCAAACAGGCACCATCTATGGACTCCTCCTACAACTACTCCCACATTAATCACCCAAACCATATTCTTTACGCGAGCAAATGGCTGCTACAACCCATTCCATACGACGACATCGACACCGAACGCCTCCTCGACTCCATGGCGGCCCTCTTCCCTGACGACGAGGACGACATCACTATGCCTCAACTCAAAGCCGCCACGCGCAGGAAGGGCCAAAAGAAGAACCAACCAGTATGGACAGACTTGTCGCTTGATCGTTTCTTGGCTTCCACCCCCCAGACAGCGCGTGACGCCTACCGCGACCACACCATGGTACCCCCCATGTTTACTGGTGAAGACGAGTCGGACGGTGTCAACGAGTACTTGAGCAATGGGTTCAACCACCCAGCAACTACGTTGTTTACCGCACAATCCACTTTCAGCCACATGCAACTGCCACCACCCCTTGGCTACGAGCCACCGTCGTTTGCTACGCCCGCGACTCCACGGATCAGAGCTCTGTCCAATATGCTGGAGACCCCGCGTATACGCCAGTCGCTGGTGCACACCCCACGAGTGCCGCTGGGCACCCCACGCAACCAGACCCCTTTTCAGACACCAAACACTCGTATCATGCGCTGAAGAAGTTGCGAGCTTTATAGTGGGAAGTTGCTACTGATTTTGGCTCTCTTCGAGCTAATCACCATTACAGCTTCCTGTCCAGGAAGTCCTACGAAGTCTAATAGGTGCCTTACCTCTTACCCAAAAGCATTTCTGATAATCACTTACAATGTACTACGCATCAATGGACCGAGACTTAAGTAGAGACAGAATGCTCGAATGAAACACATGACAATCCCATAACCCCATAACGAAAGCCATACCTAGGAACTCACCTCACTTCGACCTCGCTCCACTCCCACGTAGTCACGCGCTTACGCCGCACTTACTGAAAAAATCTACCAAAGACCACCAACCCTATTAAACATGTCCACCAAAAAGCCCGTGTTAGAAGATGTCGATGACGTCGACAACATGGATATGGACATCGCCGAGTTCGACCCCACCTTGAAAACGGCGATCGCTCCGGCTTTGCCCAAGCCCAGCGTGGTGCGTTCGCAGGACCAAGAGCCGCCTTTGTTCCCGAATGCGTTGAACCCTATGGCGGGTTCTCAACCGCCTGCAGCTGCTCCGGCTGCCTCTGCTGGCAAGAAAGACATTGTGGACCCCCTGTCATTCACCGAAGAGGAGCGCAATCACTTCAAAAAGTTCCAGATCATCTACCCATGCTACTTTGACATCAACCGACTGCACAACGAGGGTCGCCGTGTGCTGTTGGACCGCGCGGTGGAAAACCCCCTTGCAAAGACCATTTCGGACGCGTGCCGCGCCTTGAAGCTCCCCGTGCTTCTTGAGTTGGACAAAACCCACCCCCAGGACTTTGGTAACCCTGGTCGTGTGCGGGTGATGTTGCGCGACCCAGGTACCCAAGAGTGGATGAACCCCGAAGTCAAGAACAAGCGCCACTTGTTCAACGCCATCGCATACTACATTGAAAAGCACCCCACCACCATCGACCTGGTGGGCTCCAAGCTGGGGATTGCCATGCCTGCGGAGTTCCAGAACAACTTCACCCCGGAGGAGATTCCCAAGGTTAAGGGTTTCCGCATGAACACCATTGTGCCCATTCACTCGGAGTTGACGATGAAACACCCCATGACCAAGGGCATCTATGCACCCGAGCCCGAGGCTCCCAAGGCGCCCGTGGCGCCCAAACAGCCCAAGAAGAAGATCATGAGAATGAGAGGTTAACGACAACAATGTATAATAATAGAAACGCAGCAAGTCTCGTGTGACACAACGAAGAGCCGTAAATGCATACGTATGTGAACCCTATATTTTCTTGATGCGGACACAGAGCATTAGAGCATTTTGTGACCCCAAAGTTCCCATCCAATAAGAAGCTTGACACGAACAGACAGTTATGAAATGGATTCTAACCGCGTTTGTCCACATGATTTGTTCCGTGTCGTCTACACAGAAACCCGGGGTTTGCATTGCAGAGTTTCGAAGCGGATGAGATTGAACTAGGCCCCTGAAGTTCCAGTCGGGAATTTCAGGCAGTTCGCGATCACTCGTATTTGTTTCCTCACAATGATACGTGAAGAAAGTATATTCCGATTACGACGGGGGCTTTATTAGCTCTTCTCCTTTTGGAAACAAATTCCCCATACTGATGTCTGCACCATTTCCGAGACCAAAAATAACCCACGTGCTCCCACCCCGAAACAAGACCGAACGAATCTAAGCTTATTTTTCTTCGATTAGCGAATGTGCAGCATTGCCCTATAAGCTTACCCCAACAAGTTTTAGTTTTGTATTTTAGAGTACTAGTAAGGGGCCTTCGGCATCTTTCTTCTTCGTGTCGGTCAGGCCGTTAAAACTTGTCCTCTCCGTTCCGCAGACACAGTTATACTCCATAGTGTTATCGGCTCAGCCACGTATCTGTGGCGTGTGGACGCGTCTGCTTACGTCATCGACCTGAAAAGTACGAAACAGTCAAAAGGGGGCTCAAATTAGGATTGTAAAAACTTTTACAAATGTTCACGTCGAAACGACGGACGCTCGTCCCTGTGGCGTTGGTCTTTCTCATAGTCCTTAATACGGCTGCATATTACTGGTATGTGACCCGTGAACCTGACCATGATGTGTCCATCTACGAATCATGGAACGATGATAACAACGAGATTCCGGAGAACTTGGGTATTGTCGAGGACACCGCTGAGAAAATGAAGTTGCCCACTGGCAAGTGGGCCGACGACTTCGTTATCCAACACGTGTTTGGCTACCAACAAACCGCGAATGACAAAAAGGCGCGTTCAACCTACTCGCTGATTTATGATGACTTGTTCGCTCGTCACACCCCTTCGCTGGTGTTGCTGCTGCTTCTGATGTCCCAGCGGTGTGACTTGTATTTCTCCAACTTGTTCTTACGCAATGCTAATTGGATGTTAGATCCTAACGAAGATGTCAGACACAACTGGAAGGCATGGAAGGATTACCGCAAGGCAAAGCACGTCAAAGAAAAATACATCAAGGACCACAAACTAGCCGAGAAGGAGAATGAGCTTAATGTCGACAACATTCCCGGCTATGACGACTGGGCGCAGATCGAGTATCATAACGAACAAGCGATGGCGGCCGTGCATGAGCAACGCATGCACGATATCGCAGCGCATGTACGCATTTTCAACAAGTGCTATGTCACTAACGATGATGTGGATGAGGACCGGGCCCTGAAACTGCTCGTCAATGACCAAAAGACTTTTATGGGTCAGCGCACCATTGTTGAAAAGTATCAAACCAAGCAGGATGACCGCCAGCTTCGCACGGGTAAATTCCATGGAATTGATGTGATCGAACGGAAAGTGTACCCCTTTTTGTCGCTTGGGTTCCCCATGTACGAAAGTTGGAAAGGTAAGAGCTTGTATCGCCCCCCTCGCAAAGAAGATTATAACTTCAAGGGCAGCGATTATGACGAAGTGTGGGCCCCGTCCCACAAAGCACTGGCACAAGGTAGAGGGGCTGCGTCACCAACACAGACCAAATTTGGCAAGAAGAGCCTGTTTTTGAATATTTTCAAAAACTCGTTGAATGGTCGCGGTCTCGTGTTACTGATTGGCGACAAACATGTGAATGACGCTGTCCGTCTCATCCATTTATTGCGTGCTCTTGATAACCGATTTCCGATTGAGGTGGTCTACTTCGACAACTTAAACGCCCATTCTAAACAAGCACTCGTCAACGCAGCCCGCGAGAAAATGATTGTACCTCCGGAGCTGTACAAAGATCTCCCCCCACAGTACGTCAAGACAAGCGATTACTCTCATACGAATGAACGGGGTGAAGTTGTGGGATTACGCCCCCAGGAGATTTGGTTTGTGAACGTCAATAACGCCATTGCAAAGCCATACCGTAATAAGTTTCAAGGCTTTGCTAACAAGTTTTTTGCCACGATTTTCAACCTGTTTTCAGAATACCTTTTGCTTGATGCCGACGCTGTGCTCCTCCACAATCCTCGCTACTTCTTTGATATGGAGGGTTACAAGAACAAGGGAGCCTACTTCTGGCGTGACCGCCACTACGGTGGGCGCAGTAAACTGGATGGTTATCTACTTGACAAGATCTCTCCTCTGGTGGTCGACCTGGTGATGTTCAACATTCCCATTTTAACCCAGCAGACTTTGCAAAACGATTACTTCAAGGGATTGTTATATCTCCAAGAACTGGGGGTGGTTGCTATCGATCGCAACCGTCACTTTGGCCTGGTGATCATGCTGGCCATGCTCAACCACTATGGCTTGACTAATAGACTCAGTTACGGTGATAAAGAGTTGTTCTGGGCGGGGTTCGTTGTCAATGGCGACGAGAATTACACAATGAACAAGTATGCCGCAGGTGCTGTGGGCGCAATCACCCCCCCTCAATTCAATTTGAAGAGTGATTCGAAACCCGCAGAACAATCCAACTACCGGAAGTCTAAGGAGGTTTGTCTGCCCCATCCGGGCCACTTGTCAGGTGAGGATGACCAGGTTGCCTGGATTAATCTGGGTTTCGAGACTTGTCTGAAGAATGTTGATCTCGAGGAAGAGTTTAACAAGGGTGGCCGCTTCAAGTGGATCACCAACCTCGAAGCTTTCAAGGAATTCTACACGGGACCTTTGGATATCGAGGGTATTGTGGTTCCACCCATGATTGAGCCAGGTGAGGACCACGGTAATGAAGACGGTGAAGTTTCAGGCGGGTGGCATTGGGATACAAACTACTGCCAGCGCTACATGTGGTGCGCTTACTCCAGCATTGGAGGCACGAAGAAGAATGGCGACCAGGTTATCGATAATACTGCGGTTGGCACCGTTGTGACTGTTGACCCGCAAGTGCGTAGGTGGCATAGATACCTAGGTGAGGTCTATTTGAACGTCTAGAAGCCTCAAAAACTGTATAATACACATTTAGAACGCTTAACTGTTTGTTGCCCTGGAGTAGGTGACAAGTTTAATCACGCACAACGTGCAAACGCTAAAAGAGGTAGAGTAGGAGATGGAATGTAGCACCATGCGTTCATCTGGAGGTATGAATAACCCACCAGAGCTTCCAAAGACATGTGTGCGTTGTTCTAAAAGACTGAAACGAAGCGCTTGTTGTGGCCCAATTGTTAGTCGGGTCAACAAAGAACTTAGCTATGGGTGATCGAGGACGTTGAACGCGGCAGTGCATCACGCACATACCCCGGTGTCCCAGGTCTTTATAATATAGAAGTTATTTTATATAAGTATAGAATAACCACTACTGATGATTAACGAGAGAAAAATGGGTGCGGGTGTCGCGTCCCTTTTATAGTTCGCAGTCTCCTGTGTACAGGCCATGCGATGAGTTACCCGCCACGAAGGCACAGCTAGGCCCTGCCATAATCCGGAGACATTAGCAACTTGGGTCAAAATCACTAGCATGTCCTCGACTAGTTCACCTCAACTTCAGAGACTTCTAGGATGGCTTGATTCCAACGGTTTTTGGCGTGAAGACTTAGTGGTCCAACCTCTGAAATATGGTGGTTTGGGTGTTTTTGGGCAGATCGAGGATGGCGACCCTCTCTTGTTGCGAATCCCCAAGAGCAATGTGTTGTCACCCAAGAACCTGAGCGTTTTCAACCTCCTTTACGAATATGAACCGAAGCATGATCTCTCGATCGCTGAGGGGATGTACGGATTGATCATGACGGTGGTTTATGAGACTGCTGCTGGCAATGCGCTGCCCTGGGCTGACTACTTGGCTCTGATCGACTTCAAGTCGCTGAGCGTGCCTGTTTGTCTTTGGGATGACGCAGACAAGGCGAACTTGGAGCACTCGGAAGTTGACCTCATGGGGGTGCTTGACCCTACCGAAATGTCGGAATTCTTTAACGAGGCGTGTCAGTTTGCGAAAGCGGTGGAGCACAGTGTGGCTATTCCCGGAGTCTTGGCCAACTCTGATCAGTTGGTTGAGTTTGGCAAAGTCATTCAGCTGGTGATTTCGCGGGCTTTCTTTGTTGACAGCTACCACCAGTTGGCGTTGGTGCCTGGTGCTGATTTGTTTAACCATTTGAGTCCCATTGAAGAGGATGGCGTTCGCGTGGACCGTGAGAATGTCCACTTCATGTGTGACGACGATGTGTGTGAAATCTGTGGCGAGCAAGCTTGTGGGCACCAGGGTGACGAGGATGAGGACATGGACGAGGACTCCGAGGGTGAAGAGGACAGTGAGATGGAAGGCAATGACGCCGAGAATGACCAGGAGAATGCTCCCATCACTGAAATCACCCATGAAGCGATCGCAGCGCTTGAGGCCGAGCTCGATCTCGAACAGGATACCGAGCCTGAGGACGATGAGGCGCTGACCATTGACGTCACCAACGAAAACGCACATGAGTTCGAACTTGCTCGCGAGCTTTGTGACGATTCTAAGTGCTGCGACATTGCGTTGGTGCAGCTCCCCGAGGCCGAGAATGACTACGAGATCTTCAACTCTTATGGGGCTGACTTGAGCAATGCCTACTTGTTACAGCGCTACGGATTTTTGTGCAAGGGCAACATTAACGACTCTGTGTCCTTGCTGGTGCAGTTGATGAAATATGTGAAGAAGCAGTCCGCTGACGACCGCATGGAGTGGTTGGAAGAGGTCTGGGACCTCGTGTGTGACATGCTTCACGCTATGGACCACGACGGCGAAGGCTGCGGTGACGACTGTGATGACGATGCATGTGGTGACGGCCACGATCACGTCCACGACCCCGACCAGGAGCACGGATGTGGCGACGAGGGATGCGAGGATGAAGGGTGCCATGGCGGTGAAGAGAACCACGACGATTGTTTCACTCCCCAAAGCTGGCAGTTGGCGGCCCGCATCAAGTACGATGGGTCGATTACGCCCCACACCTACGTTATTTTGCTGCTTCTTGCCCTTCCTAAGCCCGCTTATGACGAGCTTGTGGGTGCCGACGACATGGACGCTATGGTTGAGAACATTCAGAAACACTTGATGGATGCCAACCCGGAAGACTTTGAGGAGTTGCTCAAAAACTGGGCCCAACAGCGCTTGCAGCAATACCCTGAGCTCAAGCCCAGTCCCCATTTGGCGGTGATTACCGAGCTTTTGGACGGAGAAAAAGCGGTTATTAGGAAATTTTTGGAGTAGAGTTATAGAGGAATACATACGGTTGGGAGTATGCTACACGTTCATTTAGTACCGCCAAGGATTTGTGGATTTTGTCTGGTAAGTTTAGCGAATAATATACTAATCTACATGCATCAACATGTTCCAATGTCTAACTCAACCCCGGCCAAAGTTTTAACCGTAATCCCTGAAAGTTCCCTGCACTTTATCAAGCCATCACCTTGCACCTACCGGGCTCGTCAACCTTAATTCCAGTGGCGGACTGCAGCTCGGTCAGTGGCGCGCGATTGATCCGATTCATTATACTTAGGCGAGAACGCGCTCATCCTATACCCCACCTCAAGCCGTCATGGAGTCCGATTATGACATGAGCGATGACCTGGGCTTCTCCTACGACGATGACTCCGACGTCGATGTTAACTTGACCAACCACCAACTGCGGCGGTTCGAGGACGAGCTGGTGGCGGAACTGGCCCACGACCCTGGTTTGTGGTACAAGCCGTGGCTGCTGCGGGAGTTTGTCGACAAGCGGATGTTACTGGCGCTCCGGGTACTTGAGTCGTTCCAGATTGCGGCGCTGGCGGCAGAAATGTTGGTGATGTTGCAAAACAAGCGGTGGCAGCCCGACGAAGTGGCACTGGCGTTTTACGAGGATCCCGAGCGGTTGTACCGCGAGTGCGGGCTCCCCTACCCTTTTGACCCCAAATCCTACCAGCTCAAGTCTACCAAAGACTTTGACTGCTTTATCTGTGCTGAAAGCTACCCTGAGGTCCTAACGTACAACATGGGGTGTGGCCACCAGTACTGCGTGGAGTGCTATGCCACCTACATCGGAGTGGAGCTTCCACACGGTAATCTAATAAAGTGCATGAGCGACGACTGCCAGCTCACCATCCCCCACACCGATGCCGAGGCAATTTTGGCAGCCGGAGACGACCACTCATCAGGAGTGAAACCGGGCGAAACCCCGCTCGCAGAGAACAGGGTGTTGCTCCACCACGCCAAAATGGTGATTGCCAAGGACCGCACGCGCTACAAGTGGTGCCCTGCCATCGACTGCCGCAATTTTGTCGAGATTGTCGAGGGCGAAGTGGACCCTCGACGCGATGACCCCAAAAACACCACGGTTCCGGTGGTCAAGTGTTTGGACGGACACGAATACTGCTTCCGATGCATCTACGAAAACCATTTACCGTGCCCGTGCTGGATCACCGCTCGCTGGATCAAAAAGTGTGAGGACGACTCTGAAACCGCCAACTGGATCGAGGCCAACACCCACAACTGTCCCGGGTGTGGAGGTGCTATCGAAAAGAATGGAGGCTGCAACCACATGGTGTGTCGCACCTGTAAGCGCGAGTTCTGTTGGATCTGCCACGAGGAATGGCTGAGCCACACGAACTATTACAAATGCAACCGGTACCGGGCCGAGGAGCCCGACCGAGAGGAGCAGCGCAACGCCAAGCGCGAGCTGTTGAACCGCTATCTCCACTTTTACAAGCGGTTTTCCATCCACGAACTGTCGATGAAGGGTGATCGCAAAACGGTGGAGCAGGTCGAAACCATAGCCCGGTTGTACATGGAGGACGTGGCTGCCAAGGACTCGACGCTGGCGTTGTCGTGGAACGACATCCAGTTTCTCCCAGACGCCATCCGTGCTCTCACCAACGGGCGGAAAACCCTCAAGTGGACCTACGCCTTTGCATACTACCTTGACGAAACCAACTTTAGTCACATCTTCGAGGACAACCAGAACTACTTGAACCAGACGGTAGAAGAGTTGCTGGGAATCTTTGAAAAGATTGTCGACAAAAAGAACAAGGTAATGGTCAAGGCCACCACCACCCGCATAGACACCATTTTGTCGCTCAAGTCGCAGATCATCAACTTGAGTTCGTTGATCCAGTCCCGCCAGCGTTCGTTGATAGCATACGCGCAAGAAAACTTGGAGAGTGGCTTACTCAAGTTTGACCAGTAGGACACCCAAGCCCTAGGTAATTAATAGAATCGGGATCTTCATTACGTTTATTCTAGTGCTATCTTTAGTTTTGCATGTTCCCCAACTTGTTGCACTCACCAAGGAACTCCGCCGGGGACACCACGTCGGTACCGCCGTAGGCCACCACCTTTTTCGCCTTTTCCGCCCACTCCTGCAAGTTCTGGTACTCGTAGTAGTTGGCACCGCCCACCATAAACACCATCAGCTGGGTAAACGACAGCCGCAGGGGCTCCTTGGCCCCAGATCCCGGTGCCTTCGGGTCGTAGTACACGTAGTTGTCGGTGACAGCCAACAAGTCTTGGGCCGCGTTCTGCGGGTCCATCAATGCCTGCACCACCTTGGTGACGGGCAACTCTTGCTTCTCGGGAATGAACAGCTTCACCTTCAGGGCAATCAGCGTCAATCCCTCGGAGATGCGGCCCTCGGTGAGCCCGTAGAGCTTCAGCGACAACAGCAGCAACGCCAGCAGCTGCTCGGCGGTGCCCGCCAGGTACGACGTCGACAGTTGCGACGCCAACAGCATCTGGGCAATCAGCTTCAGGTTGGCAATGTAGTGGTACGCCCCCAAGTCAACGCCGTGCTCCTTGAACCACGAGGTGGCGCGGTCAACAAAGTCGGACGGCAACGACGGCAGCATCAACACCATAATCAAAAACGTGCGGTACTTGTCCTCGACGTTCAGAGCCGGCGGCGTCGGCTCCTGCGCCAACAACTCGGAGAACTCGGTCACGGTCTTGGGGTCGCGCGCGTGCTGCTCGATCTCAAAGAACTTGTCCAACAGGTTGGCCTGCAACTCGCCAATCAACGACAGCAAAATGTCCATGTGCATGTCCAAGGTGGCCTTACGGGCGGTCAACTCGGGCAACGCGTCCACCGCCTGCTGGATTGCAGTAGTGGACAGCGTCAGGTTGTCGATGTCGTCCAACGAGGTGATCCCGGTTTTGTTGGTCAACTCCTGCGCGTCGCGTTTGTAGGTATTGAGCTCGGCATCGGCGTGCTCCACGACGTCCGGGAACGGCAACTGCGAGTAGCGGGTCCAGAAAAAGTCCTTGGGGTCCACGTCGTAGCTCTTTTCCTTGAGCTTGATCGTGTTGCGCTTCAACGAAAACACGTCGGCCACCATCACCTGATAGATCCACAGGTGGGAAAACATCAGCGCCAAGTCCATCTGGCGGTCCAACAACACCAACACCGGGCGCACCACGTCGGTGGGGGTAGCCACGGGGCTCAGCCGCAAGTAGTCGCGCAACGTCATGTTGAGCTGGGCCGCCACAAGTTCGGCGGGCCCGCCCTGGGGCGCGCGGATAATCGGCACAGCACCACTGGTGTGCACGAGACCCAAAATCTCCGCGGCAATGTGCTCGGTAACCGGCTCAATCTCGCTCTTTTCCCGCATGGCGCCAAACTTGTAGAACATCTCCTTCATGTCCAACGAAAACAAGTTGGGCTCGGTGACCACAAAGTCGACGTAGCGGTCCCACATGCTCTTGATCTTGGCAGCCTTGCCACTGACACTAACCTTGGTGGCAAACTCCTCCAACAACGACCGCGGAAGCCGCAGGGTGAAGTTGATGTACGCCAGCTCGTACTTGTCGTGCTCCAAGTCGTGGAGAATCTGCACGAGATTGTCGGAGGTGGGCTCGCAAAAGTAAACCGCGGGCACGTCGGGCATGGCGCTGCGCTGGGCCAGCAACAAAGCGTGCAACGTCACTCCCAACTTCAACAAGTCGTTGACCCTCAACACCAGCGACACAATGGCACGGGCCTTGGCGTCCATGACCAACACCTTCCACGGCAACTCGTCGTTCTGGCCGGGCTGGAGCATCCGCTCCAACTCCGCGATCTGCTTGTCTCGGAGCGTCGTCATGGTGGTGTTCTCTGAACACGTTAAGATTGTGCGCGTGTAAATAGGGTGCGGGCTCGTGATGGTACGGGTGGCGAGGTGGTGGAGGGGGATGGCTGGACGAGAGGGGTAGGTTGCTACAGGTGTGGGTTGTGGTGGGTGTGGGTTGTTTGGTTACGCGTCTCTGTGGTTACTCCCAAGCCATATGAACGTGAACTGCGTTCCTATCCACTACACTGGCCGCGAGGCAGAACAACGCCTACACCAGTTCATTACACACACCCTTACACATCCACACAAGTACGTAGACCAATCTTTAATCAACCCATATATCTCAATCAACCCATCATCCCATCATCCCAGCATCCACTCACTCATTCCCACTACTAAACCCACCCTATTCCCCTCGCTTCCATCGTTCGCGCGCTGAAAAAGGATCGAAGCCAAGTGAAAAACTATGCTTCAATTACTCAACCCAAAGGCGGAGCTGTTGCGGCGCCAGCAGGCGTTGCAGGTGAACATTGCGGCGGCCCAGGGGTTGCAGCAGGTGCTTGCCCTGAACCTTGGCCCCCGAGGCACCCTCAAGTTGTTGGTGGACGGGCTGGGCGGGCTCAAGCTCACCAAGGACGGCAAAGTGTTGTTGACGGAGATGCAGATCCAGCACCCGACGGCGATTATGATTGCCCGTGCTGCCGCGGCGCAGGACGAGATGACCGGCGATGGCACCACCCTGGTGGTGTTGTTGGTGGGGGAGTTGCTCAAGCAGGCCGAGCGCTACGTGCTGGAGGGGGTGCACCCGCGGGTGATTGTCGACGGGTACGAGGCGGCGCGCGAGGAGTGCTTGCGGTTCCTTGGCGAGTTCAAGATGGAGCGCGAGTTTGACCGCGAGTTCTTGTTGCAGATCGCCCGGCTGTCGTTGGCCACCAAGGTCACTGCCGAGCTCACCGACGTGTTGACCCCCGTGGTCACCGACGCGGTGTTGGCGGTGAAGCAGCCCGACCAGCCGCTTGACTTGCACATGATCGAGGTGATGACGATGCAGCACGGCGCTGCCCGCGACACCGAGTTGATCCACGGGCTCGTGTTGGACCACGGCGCCCGCCATCCTGACATGCCGCGGCGGGTGGCCAACGCCCACATCTTGATCTTGAACGTGTCGCTCGAGTACGAGAAAACCGAGGTCAACCTGGGTTTCTTCTACTCCAGTGCTGACCAGCGCGACAAGTTGGTGGCGCTGGAGCGCAAGTTTGTCGACGCCAAGTTGGCCAAGATTGTCGAGTTGAAGAACGAAGTGTGCCAGCCCGGAGAGGGCTTTGTCATTATCAACCAGAAGGGCATTGACCCCATGTCGCTCGACGTGTTGGCCAAGCACGGCATCTTGGCTTTGCGCCGGGCCAAGCGCCGTAACATGGAGCGGTTGCAGTTGGTGTGTGGCGGCGAGGCCCAGAACTCGTGCGACGACTTGCTGCCGCAGGTATTGGGGTGGGCCGGTCTCGTGTACGAAAACGCCATTGGCGAGGACAAGTTCACTTACATCACCGAGCCCAAGGACCCCAAGGCGGCCACGGTGTTGATCCACGGGTCCAACAACCACGTGGTGCAGCAGGTCAAGGACGCTGTGCGCGACGGGTTGCGGCTGGTCGCCAACGTGTTGCGGGACGGCTCGGTGATCCCGGGTGCTGGTGCCTTTTGGATGTGTGCCTCGCACCACTTGCGGTTGCCCCAGTTGGCCAAGGGGAAGAACAAGGCTGGGTTCACTGCCTTCGCCGAGGCGTTGTTGGTGGTGCCCAAGACGCTTGTGACCAACGCCGGGCTCGATACCTTGGAGGTGTTGGCCGCGTGTGAGGACGAGGTGAACGATTCTAACATTGTCGGTGTGGACTTGAAGGTGGGCGAGCCCATGGACCCCACCGTCGACGGGGTGTGGGACCTGTACCGCGTGCTCCGCAACGCCATCCTGGCTGCCACCGGGATTGCGCTGAACTTGTTGTTGTGCGACGAGTTGTTGAAGGCGGGCCGCTCGTCGTTGAAGCAGGACCCCCTGGGTGGTCCTCAGGGTATGCCTCAGGGTATGCCCCAGGGGATGCCTCAGGGGATGCCCATGGGTATGTAATTAATAATAGGTAACATGGTAGGGTGTCTGAGAGGTCTGTAAGCTTATATAGGGGATGTACAGTTAGAACGAGACTACACAGGCCGTCTAGTGAATACGGTTAGAGTGTTCATCTTGATACTGAAGGTCGTTCGTGAACCAAACCCTATACTATGACGTGTGCGCACCGATAATACTTGACACATTTATCAACATGGAACGTTTATTGTCATGTACTAGCGACACGCGGACCACTTGACGTGAGCACGTGCACAGGCACGTGTTGCCACCGCCCAACCACTACAGCTAACCACACGGCTAACCAAACGAACCCACAGTTAGGCCCTTCTTACGCTTCTCTATTTCTTGTCCCATTCTATTAAAACCTGTTACTCGTCGTCCTTGATCGCGGTGCCGCGAATATGCTTTTCCTTCTCCGGGATCTTCTCGGCCCGGGTATGGCGGCGGTCGTTGTCCTCGCGGCGCTTCAAGCTTGCCAACTCGGTGCGCTTGATCTCCTGCGCCTTCTTCACCACGGCAGGCAAGTGACGGTGACGCGAAATGCGGCGGATCTCGGGCATGAACTTGAAACGGTCCTTCAAGGCGTTGTCGTAGTTGATCTTGGCGAGCTCCTTCTGCAGCTTGACGCCCGCGCGCTCCAGGGCCACAGCACGCCACACCCGGATGTTGGTGTCGTCCAGGCCCAGCAAAATGTATTTGGAATCGGTGGTGAACTTAGTGCAGAACACGTGCTGCATCCGCTTAGTGTGGTAGATGTCACGCAGGTGGCCGTCGTGCGAGCGGTAGATGCGAATGGTCTTGTCGTACAGCCCGGTGACAATCTCCTTACCTGTGGGGGAAAAGTCCACGTCCATCACCGCCGCCACGTGGTCCTTGTAGATGTTGGCCAGCCGCTTCAAGTTACGCATGTCCCACAAGTAGGCGTTATGGTCTTCGGAACCGGTGGCAAACATGTATGCCTCCATCGGGTTCCACGAGATCGCGTTCTGGCGCATAGCGGTCACTACCTTTTGCACCGCCAGGTTGGTGCGCACGTCGTACAACACCACGGCGTTGTCCAGCCCCAGCGAGGCAATCACGTTGGTTTCTGTCTGGTTGAACTTGACCGTGGTCACGTTGTCTGCGCCCCAACTGAGGTCCAGCAACCGCTTGTTACGCGTGGGGTCCCATAACTCGATCCTCGCACCTCCGGTGACGAAAAGCGAGTCGGAACGGTGGTGGTCAACGCCAGTAAAAGCGTGCTCGCCCGCCCACAGCTTGACAAGACCCTTGCCCTCGGCCGCGTACACCTGGTCGTCAGCAAACTGGGGGGCCACGTCGAAATCGTCAGCGAACACCGACCACATGCGGATCGCCTTGTCAGCGCCACACAGCAACATGTGCAGGGTGTGCGGAGTCACCACCAACCCCGTGATCATCCCCTGATGGGCCTTGAACAGCACCGTCTCGTCCCGCAGGCCCAAGTTCCAGTACTTGATCACACCGTCACCCGAGCCCAGAGCAACCTGGTGGGTGGTGGCAAAGTTCTTGGCAATAGCGTACACACCGTCGCGGTGGCCGTCGCCCAACTGGCCAACAAACGGCTTGGCGAACATCCGCTCCATCTTGGTGGCAGTGAGCGCCTTAGTATATTCACGAGCTCGCTCGAACGGGTGGAGTGCAGGGTCCAAATTGCGTGGAAGCGCACTCTCCTGGGTATTTCTCACCGGCACATAGTTATCCGATGACCGCTTGATGGTCTTGACCTTCATGCTGTGGTTGAGTGGGGGTGAAGTAAGGGTTATCGCTGCGATGAGCACGGCGTGATTTGTGGTGCGCACGCACCGGTGCGGCTCAGATCTTCTCGGGACCTGGAGTGTGCACAGGCATGAGACACTGTTGACAAAAGCAACCTAATGGGAATACGAGACTGCCGAGTGAGTATATCCTCGTTTTCGCTGACTGCTAAGAAAAGATCCTTCACTGGTTCATAACTCTGCGGTGGGTTTAAAGTTACGGCCTATTGTTCTGTACTGTACTCAGCTGGTCTCGGACAGCAATTAACCCCTAATGCACCCAACAAACATCAAGAAAAAGGAACGGATGTAAATTATTATGAACTATTAAATATTAGAAACGGCATTCAAAGGAGTGGAGGGACAAACCCGAGTAATCTATCACGTTTTGCGCCGGATGGCGAGATGACGGTCCCTAATGCCTGCTTAGGGAGCGGGAAGCATTGGGGTGGCGGCCTATAGAGTGATGTCCAACACCAACCCGACATCGTCTACGGCTGGCCGCGACAAGTCTTGTAGAATGGGCAAGAGGTCCAACAACTCGTTGTCGTGCGAGTCGCTGAACCACAGGGAAATGGGGATCAGGTGCTGCGGGTGAAAAATGTACAGCGCCGGCGAGTTGTCGATGATGATGGTATCGCGCAACGGCCGACCCACCTGCGACAAGTTCTTGATGAAATTGCCCTGGTAGTTGTAGCACAGGTCGCGGAACAACCGGTGGTGCACTGCGCGGTGGACATCTAGTTTATCCAACAACGGGTCGCCGTACTTGGCCACCGATGCCGTGAACACCACCACTTCGTACCACTCGCCCACCTTTTTCAAAAACTCGTCGACCCCCGGCCGCTTGATCACGTACACGTGGTGCACTTGGTTGTCGATCTCGACCGGGATGACAAAGTCGGCGGTGCGCAAGTACTTGAACAGCAGGTGGACAAGCGTCTCGTCGAGGTCCAAAATGAGACACTTACGCCCCGCGTACTTGGCGGGCTGGGGTCCCAAGAGCGCTCCGGTGGCCGGGTTGTAGGCCTGACCCTCTTGGAGCTTGGTCAAGTCCAACATCTCCAGATCGTCGTCGGAGTGCGGCACCGGCGGCGCCACGTCGGCGGTGGGGGCGCCGGCCGACGTCACCGCCGCCATCGCCTCGGGGTCCGCCGTCGACTCGTTGCGCACCTCGGTATTGGCGGTCTTGGCCTCGCCCGCCTTGCCGGTGGTGGCGGTGTCGGCGGTGGTGGAGTCCTCCTCGGTGGCGGCAATCAGACGGCGGCGGTCCTGCGGCGGGATGGCGTCCTGCTCGATCGGTTTTTCATGGAGCCGTTCCTCGTCAATAACCGTTTCCGTCTCGTTGATACTGTTTTCGTGGTCGCTCTGCTTGGAGGCCAGCTTGGCGGCGGCAGAGGCGGTGGCGCGTTTCAGCTCGCGGTTGGCAGCGTCCTTTGCAAGCGCCTTGTCGGCCGCGGCCGCTGCTCCCACCTTGGCCGGCGGGTTGCGTTTGGGCGCCAGCGAGCCTTTGGCCGCCAGGTGGTGGGGGTGGTGGGGCGACACCTTGTCGCTGTCCGTGGTCTCTGACAGGCAGCAGAGCAATGTTGATAACAAACCCATGGGTGAGCGGGTCTGGGTTCAGGGGACAACGGGCAGGGCTAGGCGGTCGTTTGCTATTATGAGCGGTTGTGTTTTTTCGAAGGATTACGCGCCGCGAACTCGACCGTCAAAAAAAGGAGGGCGATGGCTGGGACAATAGCAGGTGAGGGGGGGCCGGTGGGTCGGAGTGTCGGAGAGCGGAGGCCGCGAGTAGTTACGTGGTTTTTACCGAGCACCGGCGCAGCGTGCTCCTGGCGGATGTCCGGAGTTGTCCGGAGTCGAACCCAGCCGCGTGGTGGTGACTCGCGCAAATTCACATGAAACACCGGCTAATCGGGCGTAATTAAAATCTACAGCGTAAACATGCGGGGGCCACCGGTGCCTGGGCCCGAGAACTTCCCCTGCCTGCCTAGGTGAGCCCATAATCTCCTCGTGTTGCCGAGTTTCACTTCGAATTTAGTGGTTTGCGCGTGCATATGGCGCGGCAACCCGTCAAAACAGCCGAGGCCACACGGTGCGCTCACTACACGGAAGTAAACATAGACACACATACCGGGGGGTCGTTCGGGGTAAGTTTAGCCGTGGCAACTCCAGGTGAGGTGTCAATGGCGGATGTCTCCGCCCTTCGGCGTGGTTACTCATTCAACCTATTTTTGTAATTTTTTCGGTAAATCTGTGCATTTAGGTTATGTAACCAGGGGCAAAGTCGCGTCTTGGGCTGGTGAACACCCCGGTGGTGAATGAACACCGCTAAAACACCCCAGGAAGTGGCAACCAAAATTCGGGACCAAAGTAACCCTCCCCACTACCCCCGCCACCGTCTTGGACTGCTTCTCACTCGCGAATCGAACTCTTGCCCTATATGCACAAACAGCCAGCACTGAAGAGTGCACCTCACCTGCACCCGCAAACCAGCCATCTCTAGGGATTAAAAGGACAAGACACCGCGCCAGTTCGATCCAGACGATTCCACCGTGGCTTTGCGTGAGTGGCTCCTATTTGTTTGTCCCTGTTCCTTTCTGGTTTCTTCGTGCACAAGCCTGGTAACCACAGAACACCAACCACAAACCGTGCTTTATTATAAGTACCCAAACCCACACCCACCGTTTATCACACCGTTTACCACCACTGCATAGCATGTCCCACAACCAGCAAGTGCCCCAGACCCCACCGCGCCCAAAGCGGGTGGTGATGTCCACCCCCAGCGAACTGCCTGCGAAACAGGTGTTGTTCAAACAGGTGACCACACCGCAAAAATTCCGGGCTCCGCTGGCGAAAAAGGCCCGTCCCGGGTTGCCCACCCCTGAGTTCACCCCAAAGCGCAAGCGCAGGGTGCCCGAAGACATTTTTGGCGACACCCCCGCTGCTGACCGGTTCAACTTTGGGTTGTTGTTGCCGCTGCCGCTGACGATTGGTTCCGGGAGAGCAGGTCCGTCCCCACGCAAGGATGCTGGTCATCTTTTGGGCCACCCTGTGTCCGTGGCCCCACTGCCCGAAGCCCACCATGCATTCATTCTGAAGATCTCGCAAGACTTTCACTTTGAGGAGGAGGAGGTGCCAGCCACCCCGGGCAACCAGCTCATTTCCGAGCAACTCGTGAAGCAGTGGCACGGAACACTGTACCGGTTTGACCTGCTGCTGGAGGAGGAGAACAGTGACGAGGAGTGGACCACCACCAAGATGTCGAAGCTCCCTGCCAAGCGCGAGCTTCGCAACCCGTTTATCGAAGACCCGTCACAGGCACCCGCGGCCACCAAGGCCCGCCCCGTGCGTGGTGGCAATCCGTTTGACCCCAAGCACCAGGAGGTGGACTACTCAACCCACATGGAGCTCGTCAACCACCGCACCGGCGCCCGCAAAGTGGTGAAGCTCGACGCTGCTCAACAAAAGATTAAGCCGAAGAAGCTTGACTTTTCCAACATTTAATCATAAGCATAACTAGGAAGAAGGATATAATATAGGAATACCATAGCATGGACGGGTGTCTTTAGCCCTCGTAGAGCACTCAGTGCGCACAGGCAACAATAGTCGGACTTTTGCCAGGTACACGGCCATTGTCGATGACGCCAACACACAATGCCACCACGCCAGCGGTACCAACCCGTCACTACATACCCACTCTACACTCTCTCTGCTCCCCTTAGTCCTCGCTGACAAATGTCTCTGTGACTGGTTACGCGCCCTGCACATATGCGGCTTAACAGATTTCGGAGCCACTGACTTCATCACTAAGCAATGGACCGACGGCGAGCCCAGGCAGCGGTGGAGAAGATCCAGCAGGATGTGGAAGACACACAATTCCTGGACGACGAGCTTGTAGAGCTTGGCTACGAGATCCCCCCGGACTATGTCCCCGACGCCGTGCTGGCGATCTTTGGCAAAACCGACTTTTCATATTTGCGCCTCAAACCGGATCATTTCAGTCGTCCGTTGTGGATCAGTCCCAATGACGGGCGTATCATCTTGGAGCTGTTTCTGCCTCTTGCGGAACAGGCCCAGGACTTTTTGATCACCATTGCTGAGCCCATTTCCCGACCGCTGCATATCCACGAGTTCAAGATCTCGGTGTACCTGTTGTACGCCGCTGTGCTGGTGGGTTTGGAAACAGAAGACATCATCCTGGTGCTTAACCGGTTGCTGAAGGTGCCTGTGGCTGACCTGATTGTCCAGTTTATTCGTCAGGCCACAGTCAGTTACGGTAAGGTCAAGTTGGTGTTGAAGCATAACCGGTACTTTGTGGAGCTGACACAGGCAGACATCTTGCAAATGCTTCTCAAGGACCCAGTGATTGGGCCTTTGCGGGTGCAAAGCGAGCAAAAGGCAGAGGGAGAGGCTGCTCCCGCCAATGGCGAGGGGGCGACCGCGGGGGCCGAGGGAGACGCTGCCACTACAGGCGAGGCCACCGCCGCGCCCGAGGACCCCACCGAAGATGTGTACGACAACGATGACATCGACACTGTCCACTCGTTTGAGATTCTGTCCAACCTGGTGGAGGTGGTCAAGCGCCGGTGTCAGGAAATCGAATACCCTGTTCTAGAAGAGTACGACTTCCGCAATGACACCCGAAACGTCGACTTGGAGATTGACCTTAAACCACTGACTCAGATCAGACCGTACCAGGAAAAATCGCTTCTGAAAATGTTTGGTAACGGCCGTGCTCGTTCGGGTATCATTGTGTTGCCCTGTGGCGCTGGTAAGACTCTTGTGGGTATCACTGCTGCTTGTACTATCCGGAAGCTGGTGATTGTGCTTTGTACATCTTCAGTGCTGGTCATGCAGTGGAGACAACAATTCTTGCAATGGTGCACGATTCAGCCAGAGAATGTGGCCGTTTTCACACTGGACAATAAAGAGATGTTTACTCTGGACCTGGGGCTCGTGGTGCTGACATACCTGATGGTCGCCAACACACGTAACCGACTGCATGACTCGCAAAAGGTGATGGACTTTTTGCAACTGCGAGAGTGGGGTTTCATTATTTTGGACGAAGTGCACGTGGTGCCGGCAGCGATGTTCAGACGAGTGGTGACCACCATTGCTGCTCACGCCAAGCTCGGATTGACAGCTACCTTGGTCCGTGAAGACGACAAGATTAACGATCTTAACTTTTTGATTGGCCCCAAGCTTTACGAAGCCAACTGGATGGACTTGGCGCAGAAGGGCCACATCGCCAACGTACAGTGTGCTGAGGTGTGGTGTCCCATGACTCTGGAGTTCTATCAGGAGTACTTGCGCGAGCTGCCCCGTAAGCGGATGTTGTTGTACATCATGAACCCCACCAAATTCCAAGCATGCCAGTTCCTTGTGCACTATCACGAGAAGCGTGGTGACAAGATCATTGTATTCAGTGACAATGTCTATGCTCTTGTCCAGTACGCCCTCAAGCTCCACAAACCTTTCATTTACGGTCTGACGCCCCAACAGGAGCGGATGCGAATCTTGCAAAACTTCCAACACAATGACCAAGTCAACACCATCTTCCTTTCCAAGGTGGGTGACACCCTGATTGACTTGCCCGAGGCCACGTGTCTTATTCAAATCTCGCTGCACTACGGTCTGCGTCGTCAGGAGGCCCAACGGTTGGGTCGTATTTTGCGAGCCAAACGAAGAAATGACGAGGGTTTCAATGCATTCTTCTACTCATTGGTGCTGAAAGACACCCAGGAGATGTACTACCTGACTAAGCGCCAGGCGTTCCTTGTCGACCAAGGTTACGCATTCAAGGTGATTACCCATTTGCTGGGGATGGAGCAGTTGCCCGACCTTGCGTTCCTGACCCCGCGTGAAAGACGCGAGCTTTTGAAGGAGGTGCTTTTGAAGAACGAAGAGGCCGAGGTTGAAGTGGGCGATGACATTGACACCAACTTCATCTCAAAGGAAAAGAGAATGAAGCTCGAAAATACCCCTCTGTCTCTGGCACACCGCAGTGCTGGATCACTCGCAGGTTTGGCGGGTGGCGAAGACATGGCCTACGTCGAAACCAACCGCTCCAAGAACAAGGAGCTCAAGGAATCCACATTGCTCAAGATGTTCTACAAGAAGAAGCGATAAATATTTATATACCAATGCTACCATGTCGATTTCTATAACTATGCACTTTCTTCCATAAGCAGCGGCCCCTTTTCTTCGACAATCCGCTCCAGTTCTTGCTTTTCGAGGTTGGCCACCACCGCTTGGTTGTCAGGGTTGCCCTCCAACAAAAATTTGATGCACATTACTGCTCGCTCCTTCATGTACGGGTTGTTGGCGTCAATTACACAACTCGACAAAATGGGCTGCAAGCCTCCAAGCTCACGAACCCGGTCCTGAACGGGCTTGTTCTTCTGAACCAAGTGAGCGATGATCTCCAAACATATGCTCTTAACGTGGGGGAACCGGGCAGTTTTACCAGCTTCCTTGTCTTTGAGGTTGATGGGCTTGTAGTACTGATGCACGGTGCCAAAGAGTGGGATCAACACGTCCATGAACTTGTAGCTGACGAGACCGTTGCGGTACACCTCGTAGGCACACAATTCAGAGATGATATCAAGCAATACCGTAACTATCTTCTCATCGATCTCGCTCACAGCATTGGTGGGTATTTGTGCTACTGCGGCCGGGAACCGGTCCTTCGCCGCGTCCACAGTCCACGACAAGAGACCCATGAGTTCGTCGGTGTCTACTGTCGACACTGCTGGAACCAAGACCTGTGCTAGCTGGTACCACGCTAGAGTGCGCTCTGACAGCTCTGAAATGTAGTTGGGGAACTTTTCGTTGGAGATGAAGCGCATGAGGTAAGCAAACCACCGCTGCTCAAGACCAGTTGACTGCTCAAAATCGTGGTCGATAAACTTTTGTCGGAGGAACTCGTTCAAGTGAACCAACTTGAAGTCTGGGATGGTATCGTTCGCTAGAAGCAACAAAATAGGATGTAACTGAACCGTGTTTCGGGCACCACACGCTCGATCTGCGGCCCTAAGGTACTCGGGCGAGCCATGTACGTACGACAAGTGCACCATTGCCTGTAGGTAACCATTGACGATCTGGGCGTCGTGGTCGTTGGGTTTGGCGTGTTCAAGGTACCGCTCAAAAGCACCGAATATCCGCTCAAATCCAGGCTGTTTTACCTGAAGCATATTACGTATGAGCAACACCACCGCATAATATACTTTGTAGTCGAAGTCATCGGTAAAGTTGGCATCGCAGACCGAATCCAATGCGAGGGACCAAGTCGATGGGTCTACCGCCGAGGGATCTGCCTGGGCGTTGTTGATTAACCCACGAAGAAGGTCAATGCACGTAGAGCCATTTTCTACCCTCCCCGCAGTTAGCCGCTGATGAACTGTCTCCATCTTGGTTGATTTTCAGTTCGCGCCCGGCCGATCTGCAGGGAATTTACGAAGAACGAAGTGGGTGGGGTCAATAGGGGAAGGATCTGGGAAAAGGGGTCGCGGTTCGGGGCGGCCCTTGGCTCAGTGTTTACGAATGGGCGGGTTAAGGTTTATTTTTTTCTGGTTTCAAGTCGGCGAAACTTTCAGCCTCGTGGCCACCCTTGTTAATCCCTGAATTGAGAGCCGAAAGCCTGATTTACCCCCTGAATAGGCTTAGCCTCATTACGTCGAGTTACTACTAAAGCGACACAAAACTCGAGTATAAGATGTGTGCTATTTTTGACAGCAGCATGGATGCTGTCTGTCCTTAGATGACAGGTTTCTTCTTCGATGTATCAGTAATGTAGGTCTAAACAATACATAGATCTGACTCAGCTTCGTGTGACTCGGGATATGGTTCACGATCAGAGCTCGCGGCCATCGCCATCTCCCCTCATTTCACAAAAGCGGGGAGTGCCTCGTGGACGCGAGTGTAAACACACACGCATCAAATTTACGGCGCCCCCACGCCGCCAACACCCGATGATCTCCACCCCGCCTATTGCTTTTGTTCGTTCTTCTCCACTCGGTGACATGATTGCGCCTGAACAAAGGGTCGGGCAGTTTTATGACGTATTCTCACACATTCTCAAGCGATGGTCAAGCTGGTGTTACGGGAGAAACCGGCTCCGCCAAGAGTTCGGTAGCCTTGTCACATTTAGGGGTGTCAACTCAACACATCGGCACTTATCGGACATCTCCACAACCCCACACACCACTGACCAATACATGGCAAGCCATCGCGACCGCCGGGTTTCAATTCACTCGTGTGGTCTCCTGCACCATGACGCATGAGATAAGCGTTGTGGCCGTTGCGAGCCTCGACACTGACAGCGAACCAGAGCTGATCCCCCACGTGACATGTGATCTTGCTCGATTGCGGCGGCAACCGGTTCTATTGCTGTGGGAGAAGTTAAAGGGCGCTCCCACCAGTGGTCACTACTTATCCATCACATGGACAACCCCCACAAAGGGGCTCGGCAGATAACCGGCGAGAGCCACAACGGGGAATAATTGCAGGCATCCCGATGAGGCAAGTGTGCTGCATGCAGGTAATAAATTCCATGCTGTCAACGTTGGTTCAATTGCGGCAACTCAGGCGATCTAGAGCAAGGACCCGTACCACAGAAGGCGAGAGACGGCGACACAGCTCCTTCAAATCTATTTATACCACAAAGCGTCTAGCAGTCCGCGTAACCCGCGGTTCCCTCGCTCCGACACAGCCCGAGTTCCTTCACAAGGAAGTCTAACTGGCTGAAATATTTTTTCTGCCCCTATTATCCGATACAGTCGTTCCAATAATTTTTGTAAACTTTTAGATACAGGAGTTCAAAATTGATATCCGGGTAGTGCAAAAAAAACTTCCGGTGAGACCCAATCTCGAGCGAGAAATTCCGACTTCAGT
>JAKTTW010000077.1:0-56178 GCA_030560525.1 Diutina catenulata
ACTGAAGTCGGAATTTCTCGCTCGAGATTGGGTCTCACCGGAAGTTTTTTTTGCACTACCCGGATATCAATTTTGAACTCCTGTATCTAAAAGTTTACAAAAATTATTGGAACGACTGTATGTCTGCTTGACTCGTATCCCTACGCCAGGAGCTTTAGTACTACAGTTAGCAACCGTCGGCTTAGCGCGAAGCCAGCGTACGATAGATAGGGCGATTAGATAGGACGATTAGATAGCGCAATTCTGCACGATTTCTACCAGCCTAGGCCACCCACGCTATTGTCAGCATTCCGTCTCTGGGCTCGCATTCGTCTCTGGGCTCGCATCCGTCTCTGGGCTCGCATTCGTCACTACACTCGCATCCGTCCCTCGCATCCGTCCCTGCGCTCCATTCTCCGCTCCACATTCCAGCTAGCATTCCGTTCCACCCACCACACCACCATTCCCACTCGCACTACCTATTCTGGCCACAAAAGTCCAGATCTACCATCGTACCTAATTACCGTTTACCGTACTTTCAGAGAACATTCAGAGAACAACCACCACGTAAAAACATATTAACTACCATCTCACTGTCCACCTCACTCACCACCACACTCACCACCACACTCACCACCCACTCTCCAACCCACCTACCATCTCACTCTCCAACCCACCCACCATCTCACCTACCATCTCAACCACCACCAAACCCACCACCATCTAACCCACCCACACTCTCCATCTCACCATTCATTCACCACCCCACTCACAACCCCACTCCATCTCTACATTCCACCTCTACATTCCACCACCACCACCCACATCGAAGATCAGTTGACACCCCGGATAAATCGCTCAGACAGTGTCTGCCGCCTCAACCCGGATTGCATCCACCAGCCGCTTTGGCATCGGCGTCCCCCAGCTGCAACGTTATTATTATGCTGGAGAAACAAAGTGGCACAAAGCTGCCTCACAGCAAGTATAGGCGACGACTACACGGTACCTCTGTAAGGAGTACAGAGCGGTTTCTGCCGGGAAAAAACCTGTCGACCCCGGCCCGCTGTCACCGCTGTCGGCGAGCCCGCATCGCCAACAATAGCATGTCATCTCACGGGCATCCCGACATTTCGGGGTCAAACAGCCTGCGGGCACAGACGTGCGCATGTATGGGGAACACCGTGCGGGTGGAGGTCGCCTCGGGTGCACCTAACCTGAAACGACGGGTGGCCTCCCACCCCAGGCCTGTGCTGGCGGCGGCTCCACCGTTGCGAGCGACTACGAGCTCGCTGAGGCACGGTAGCCACCCATGATGTCACCGTGCGGGAAAAATAATGGGGGAGGGGCTTTGCCCGATTGGTGGCGACACCGACAATAGGCTGAGAATGAGCCGAGCACACCCAGGTTATTTTCTGGCGGGGTAGGTCCAGCCCGCGACGGCGTCGCCAAAACCGTTGAATCTTTTTGTTGACCTGCAACCGGGTTGCATTGTGAAACGAGGTGGTCGGGAGGGGGTCGGGAGGGGAGCCGGGGGGAGGCTCGGCGGCAACGGGGCTCAGCCCAGCGAACACCGCGGTTGCAGAGCCCGCTGGGCGTACCCCTACGCGGGGATGATCGCACCAGCTCGTAGTTGGCCGTAATCGTTCGTGGGGCTGCACCTGGTTGCCCTTCGGAAATAAGCGGTCATTCCTGTTTGGTGCAACACAGCGCAATCGCAGCACCGCGAAAATAGAACAGGAGCCCGCTTCTAGGCCTACCCAGTTATTTTTTGCTCCCTAGGCGAAACCTTCCCTGTCGGCGACACCGAAGGTGCCACTGCCGGTCGCCACAGTGTAGAACATTCCATGCAGTGCCCTAGCGAAGGGGGGTGATCGGCGATTTAGAGTAGGTAGTGTGTCAGCGCACCGCGGGAACTAGCGCTGCACCGGCGCTAAACCACTTGCCCCCGCCACCGGGGGCTCGTCTGTGCAACCCAATGGGGTCACTGCAATCGACTGCCGCGGGTCGCCAGCCCCCTGTCACCGCCAGGCCTTCACGAGATGCATGGTTGACTGCAGGCCCCCCGGGCGGCCAACGACACCACCACCGTTTTGCGCTCGGTTCATCACCCGAGATGCGCAAAAATAAATTTAAACCGTGCACCGTTCACTGACGACGGAGACGATCGCCAGGCGACGTTTCAGAGTATGTACGACAGTGGCGACGGTCCGTGTCGGGAAGCGGTTCCAGAAAGGCCGCCGCCCCCGGGGTGTTTCTGCACAGAATGTAGCACGGGCACCGTCGTCTGATGTTCTGCACGGCGTCCCCGGGGGGTGTTACGCTTGCGGCCCCCGCAATCGAACAGGGGGGGCCGTAAGTCGCTACCTATTCGTGGGGAATAATGCCAACGGTTATTGTTATATTTTCTAGAAAAGGTGTAAACTGGGGAAGAAGTGAAGGGGGGAAGTGAAGGGAAGAAGTGAAGGGAAGAAGTGAAGGGAAGAGGTAGCAAGGAGAATGTAAAAGGAGACTGTAACAGGGAATGTAACAGGGGAACGTAAGGGACGTAATAGGAGAACGTAACAGAACGTAACAAGGCTGAAGCAAGGAGGAAGACGGCATAGCGATGCAGTGTTCCGCCAGGACTAGGCCAGAACAATGCGTGGAACGAGGTGAGGAAACCACGGTGCATGGCACACGATGCTTGTGGCCGCCACGGGCGACTTTAATCACGGATTGGGTTTGGGCACGGCGCTACACAGGGGCAGATGCTCTGAAAGAAGGCGGAGATACGACGAGCAAGATGGTACGAAGAAAGCGAAGAAGCCAAGTGCAAAGATGGTTAGAAAGGTAGAAGACACAACGAGGAAAGATGGTACGAGAGTTAGAAGACACAACATTAGCAGACCATCTTTCTGAGGGCTCACAGGCTCACGGAATATCTTAAAAAGTAAACGAAGACGGTACAACGTTAGTAGACCATCTTACTGAGGGCTAATAGGATCACAGGCTCAAGTCTCACAGGCTCAAGTCTCAGGCTCACAGAATATCTACTGTACCCAACATAATTTACCACTTTACAGAATATCTACTATACCCGACGTACTCTACCACGTTACATTCCACGTCATCCTCAGTCTGCCTCCTCCACCACTCCTCGTTCTCTCCCACCCACTTTCCCACCCACCTTCCATCTTCCTCATTCTACCTCATTCCACCTCTTTCTCTCCACTAGCCTCACTACCACGTTACATTTCATTCATCCTCCACCTCATCTACCTCTTGCTCCTCTACGATCATCGTTCTCTCCCACCACTACGTTCCCACCCACGTTCCACCCATGTTCCACCCACGTTCCCCCATGTCCATCCTTCTCCTCATCCCGTGGGTAGTCTGGTGTAGGCAAATCCTGGCCACAAGCACTGAACATATTAAAGGTAGGTTACGAGGACCAGGGTCCACGAATACGAGGTATGGAATGTAAGCAATGGTGAATAGAAAATTGAAGTATGGGTTCAGTTGGTTATTAAGGTTACGGCCTAGATCAAATTGATCGTATTCGATCATTTGGTGCAATAGTGGGAGACCTTCTGGAGTTTTCTAGGCTCAGTCTCGTGGGACCGTCCACTCAATGGGTGGTCTAGAACAGCAATTGTAGGAGCTGTTCACCAACGTCTTCCTCTTCTCTTTTTCTTCCTCTTCCCATTCTCTCTCTCTCTCTCTCTCCCTTATCTGCACTCTTATCAACCCCATGATCTCTCCTGCACACTGCCGGCTGCGCCAGGGCCAAGACCATCCTCCCTCCACCCCCTCCTCCATGTCCAAGGTGAACATCCCGGACTCCCCGCCGCCGCCCAACGAAGAGCTCCCCTCGTACGAGGAGGCCACCTACCAGCCGCCGCCACAGCCGGCGCGCCCGCAGCCCAAGCCCCCGTCGCTCCCCCGCCGCCAACCGCCCCCACCGCAGCAGCCGCAGCGTCCCCCTCCTCCCCGGAACCCCTCTGCATCGTCGTCTCGCCCGCCAGACTTGTACACCGCCAACGCCAGCCTCCCCTGGCGCTACCCCTCGCGCCACTACTGCAGCAAGTGCCAGAACCTGGGGTACAAGCAGCGCAACGGCAAAGCGTGCTTGGACTGCTGGCACCGGTTCTACCTCCAGGACCATGCATGGAACCCCAATCCCAACCTTCCTTGGCGGTATCCCAAACGGGTCATGTGCGAAAAATGCAACAACACCGGCACCAAGGTCAAGAACGGGCTCCTGTGCCAGGACTGCTGGGAGCGGTACGGGCCACGCAACCCGGGCATGCGCAGTGCGAGCTTCGCCCCCTATATACCGTCCTTCTCGAGCTACATTCCCCAGCCGCCAATGCCGCCACAGCCGCAAATGCCGCTACGGGTGCTACCAGGCGACCCGCGCATAGGCGGGGTGCTCTGTGGGCGGTGTCGAGGCACCGGGCTAGTGACGTTTTTCCTCGACGAGGACCTCTGTCCCCAGTGCCAGGGCTGCGGACGCGTGTTCCGGTAATCATTAATGCAGTATAACACCCGGTGGGTGTGTCTATTTAGTAATCGAACCTCTGGTGAGTCTATCATCAGACCGTGTGTCTAGACCCATGGTGCCTATCTAGTAATCAGACCGTGTGTCCATCTAGTAATAAGACCGTGTGTCTATCAAGTAATCAGACCGTGTGTCTATCAAGTAATTGACCCCTCAGGTGAGTCTGTCTAGTAATCAGACCACTCTGGTGTCTTACTAGTAGTCGGACCCCTCTATGTGCTATCCAGTAATCGACCCTCTGGTCTGGCTATCAAGAAATCGACCCTGGTTAGTCTATCGTCAGACCGTGTGGCTATCTCGTAATCAGACCCCTCTGGTGTCCATCCAGTAATCTCACGGACCCCTCTGGTATCTTCTATCCAGTAATCGGACCCTTCTGGTCTATCCAGTAATCGGACCCTTCTGGTCTATCAGGTAATCGCTCGATCTGGTAATGCTCTATCGTAATCGCTCTTACTGGCAATCCCTCATCTCTTCATCTCACGCTGGGGGTCCTGGGGACGACCATACCGTCGCATGCACATCTCCCGCATGCCCAGGCCCGCCTCCACCACCTCCGGAGCCAAGTCAACAAAGATCTTGGCCTTGATGCTGCGGCGGATGAACAGCGTGCGCATCTTGCCCGCTCCGATGTGGGAGAACGAGTTGTAGGCGGCGTCGAACGCCAGCAAGAGGGTGGCCTGCGACACCCCGACGTCCTGGAGCCCGTAGTGGTAGAGCAAGTAGCGCACCGCGGGCTCGGGGATGGCGGCGTGGGTGAGGCGGGCGATCTCGGCGGCGATGCGGGCGGTGCTGGCAGCGACGTCGCCGGAGAAGTGGGCGTACAACGCACGGGTGCACGCGTCGTCCCAGTAGGCCCAGAGCCAGGGTTTGGTAGGAGTGGGCGAGTCAGAGCCAGGTAAGGCAGTGCCAGGTAAGCCAGGAGGGCCACGGTTAGAGCCAAGTAAGCCAGGCTCAGAACCACTGTTAGATCCAGGCTCTGAGCCTCGACTGGAACCACGTTTAGAGCCACGTTCAGAAGATCCAACAGAGCCTTCACGGTTAGGACCAAGCTCAGAACTAGGTCCAATTGAACTTCCACGGTTAGCACGTTCAGAACTAGTTCCAATAGAACTTTTTCGTCTCGTATCACCACCCCTGCCCGGCTTCTTTTGCTTCACAGGCACGCCCTGCTGGCGCCCGTAGTCCACCACTCGCTGGAGATCGTCCACCCCGACCGCCAGGGCCTCGGCCTCGGGCAGCGCCTGCATCCCGGGCATGAGCCGCTTGGCGGCCTCCCGGAGCCGGTAGAAGAGCGTGGGTGCCTCGGTGTCGGACCCGCTCGAGCTCTCCGCCGTGAGCTCGTCGTCGATGCCGTAGCGGGACTCGATGGCGGGTTTCTGGGGCGTGTGAGCCTGAGGAGCCTGGGGCGTTTGCGACTGAGCCTGGGGCAACGGGGGAGCGGACTGGCTGGGCGACTTGACGCGGACGATGCGTCGCGGAGACGCTGCGCGTGGCCGGCGCTCCTGGTGGGCTCGCTGGATCCGCCGGGGGGACACCGGGCGAACGGGCACCCGGGACGTCGACGGCTTCACCAGGATGGAGACGATCTCGAGGTCGCTCTCGGGGGTGGGCGTCCGAGGAGTAGGCGAGCGGAGAGGAAGTGGAGGCGTAGGTTGAGTGGGTGAGCGGAGAACGGAAGGAGACTCGACCTTCTGAGAGGTGTTTCCCTTCACCTTCTGAGAGGTGTGGTCTTCCTGTGGGGCTGCCTCGCTTTCGCCAGCTTCGTAGCCACCGTCCTCCATGTCCACGTCACCCTCGTAGGAGCCTCTCGCACGCTTTTCCAGCGGACTCTCGGGCGACACGGGCACAAAGAGCGGGTTCTCCGAGGCGTCGCTCGCCAGCGGGTGGGGTGTTTGTTCGCGCTCGACGACCCCGTTGGCGGTGGACAACTCGACCTCCGTGGTGACCACGGTCTCGATGTAGTCTGACTCTACGAGATCTGATTCGCGAGCCTCTGTAGCTGTCTCAAGAGACTGGGGTTTTTCGTTGGCGTCAGGGCTGCCTCCCTCGTGCTCGTCTGCCAGGGTGGGATTGAGCAACAATGAGATGGCCGCAGGCTTTGTGGACTGCTCAGACGACCGCAGTAGCTCGAGAACCAACGCTGTGCGGTAGCTGCCGTTGGGTGTGGTGTCCCGAGCAAGGGATATGGCCTTGGAAACACTCAGAACTGGCTCCACGGCCTCCACAGCCTCCACAGTCTCCACGGTCTCCACGGTCTCCACTTCAACAGTCTCCACTTCAACAGTCTCCTCAACAGGATTAATCACCGCCAGGATCGGGACGGACAGAGCACGCGCAAACTGCGTGGGTTCAGCGAGGATGGCGGAGATTGGAGCCGCCAGGGAGGCTCGCACGGGCTCGTGGAGGGATGCAAGTGCTGGAAGTCTCGACGGCGCGGGCTGGCGCACTGGTGGTTGGGTATGAGGCGGGAATCGCGCGGGTAAGGGTTGAGAATGGCGAGGCTGCGACAGCTCCGGCTGTTTTCCATGGGGAGCCAGCCGTTCAGGCCCAAGCTGTTGTCCAGGCTGGCCTGACAGAAGTTCAGGCTGTTGCTCAGGTGATTGCTCAGGCTGTTGCTCGGGTGCTTGTGCAACTCGCTGTTCAACCTCTGGCTCAGCAAGTTGCTCAGTCTGTTGCACAGTCTGTCGTTGAGTCTGTTGCTCAGTCTGTTGCTCGCCCTGTTCTTCAGTCTGTTTCTCAGCCTGTTCACTCTGCTCCCTCTGCTTCGCCTGCTCTTCAGCCTCCGCTTGCCTTTGTAGCTCGGGCGGAAGCTCCACGAGCTCACCCTCCACCCACGACAGCCGTCTCGACAGCTCAGCCAGCGCAGACAGCTCGGCGTACAGCGCCTCAGACACGCTGGTGTCCTCCTGCGGGGTGTCCAGCAACGACACCACCGACACCAGCCGCACCCGCCGTCGCGGCTTGGCCCGCACGGGAGCGAGCTCCTGCCCGTTGAGCTCCTGTACTTCGTTGTCGCTGAGCTCCTGCCCTTCGCCGTCGCGCCCCTGCCCTTCGTTGACGCTGAGCTCCGCCACCTCGCTGTCATTGAGCTCTGCCACCTCGTGCTGCTTCTTGCGCCACTCCCGCATCCTTCTCCAATACGCCTCCTCGGCGTCGGAGTCCGTGTTGGCCTTGCGGACCTCGTTCTCGGTCATCAACCGGAACGGCGGCTTGTTGGCCCCGCCAAACGGGTTCAGCGCATCGGAGCCCCCATTGGCAGACTCCAACACGTTCCACATCACCCAGAGGAACCGCTGGACGCGGAACGCCGGCGCCACCCGCCTGGCGTCAAAAAACTCCATGAACTGGAGGTGCCAGTCCTCGGCCTCGGGCGTCAGGAGGAAGCGGACGGCATCAACCACCCGGGCTCCCGTATGGGGAAGCTCGGCAAACTCCGCCTTCAGCGTGGGCACCCGCCGGGTCTGAAGGAATTTGCCCATTTCCCGTGCCAGCGGCAACGGCGGCGCGCCTTCCTCGCTCAACCCGAGGTAGAGCGACGGGACCACGTGGAAGGGAACCCCCGTCTTTTTATGTGGCCACACCCAGTTGCTCGGGAGCTGGCGGGCGTTGGCCAAGAACACGAGCTTGGCCACGTTGGGCAAGTACGCAGCCTGGGGCGGGCGCACGTAGGTGTGGATGGCGGCTGGGCAGTGTGGGGTGAGGAACATCGAGGCCACGTAGAGCTCGGCAAACGACATCGGGCGTGGGGGCCCGGGAAAGTTTGCTGGCGACCGGAACGCCCGCACCGGGTTGGAGAAGAGCTCCACGAGCACGTCGTGGTGGACGTTGCGGCGCCACATCGGGTAGGTGGTGGAGCGCGGCTTGCCAATGTAGGGGGCGGTGGTCGTGGACGCGGAGGGGCTGGGTGGCACGGACGACGGGTCTGGAGGCACGTACGAGGGGTCTTCAGAGGCCTGGGTTCTGGATCTAGGCGTAGACGGCCGTTTTGTCCGAGTCTTTGGCTTGTTTCTCGATTGTGTCTGAGTTCGAGACTGGTCTCGTTGATCCTCAGTCCTAGACTGGTCTCGCTGATCCGTAGTTCTCGACTGGTCTCTACGTTCCTCAGACCTCGACTCGACTCTCCGTTGTGTCGACTTGCCTCTTTGTTGTGCCTCGGTCCTCTCGTCTCTCCGTGTCTCAGTCCTCTCTCTCACCGCAACCACCCCGTTGACCGCAGGCGCAAACCCGGTCTCCGCCTCCACCGCAGCGTCCTCGTCCATCTCCACCGTTCCCACGTCCTGGTGGGCCAAGTACACGAGCGGAGCCGTGCTCGCCAGACCGTCGTTCGCCTTGCTCGCCTCATTCACCGGGCCAGACGACTCCTCGAGCCGCCCGCCAGTCTCCACATCCTGCCCCCCTGCGTTCTTCGCCGCCATCGCCCGGCAAAACATCCCCACCCGCACCTCGATCCGGATCACCAGCCGGGTGTCGCCAAAGCACGTCAACGGCATCTGCTGGCCAAACGCGTTGGCCCGTTTCGGGTGGTGGGCGCTGGGCTCCAAGTACGACGCCACCAACCAGAGAAACTGCACCGCCCGCAACCCCAGGAACCCCTCGCTGCCCACACAGTACGCAATCGACCGCGGGAAGTGCTCGATCTCGTCGCCAGCGGTGGTGACCAACCCGAGGAACTTGACGAGGTCAAAAGCGAGCCGGAACGGCCGCGTGGCCGCCAACGCCAACGCCGCGCTCCGAGCGGTGCCCATGTCGCCGAGGCTGCCCACCGAGTCCCGGAGCAACTGGTCCACCGTCACCTCGAGCGTGGGGGACACCCGCACCCGCTTGTAGGCCAAGTGGGGCGGCACAGCCACCCCGAGGTTGGCAACGAACGCGAGCCGGGCAAAGCCCAGGACGGACTTGGGGTCCTCGAGCGCGGCCTTGCGGAGCTCGGGGTACTTGGAGCAGCACCGGCCCAACGAGCGGGTGTAGATCTCGGCGAAGGTGAGCCGGCCCGAGTCTTCTGCGAGCACGTCGGGACAGAACTGGGTTTTGTTTTCGAAGACCTCGTTGACGAAGTCCTCGCAGGGGAAGTGGAAGGGGCCTGCGAAAGCCTGCTGGAGTGGGACCAGTTGCGGCTGGCGAGGGGGTAGTTGAGAAGGAATAGACGTGTGTGGCTGGGTAGGAGCAAATGGTTGAGTAGACAGCTGAATGGATGACTTGGTTTGCTTTGTAGACACCTTCCCTGACTTGGACGCCAACTGCGGACTCAACGGCACCTCCATGGTCGGAGGCACCGACACCAGCAAGTCGGGCTCGTCGTCCGAGTCCAACCGCTCAATCACCGGCGGCACCACCGGCAGAAGCACCGAGTCGTCGGAGATCGGGTCCAGCTCGGACCCCGGGTCGTCGGAGATGACAATCAGGTCCAGTGGGCCGAGCTCCTCGAGGTCGTCCAGGTCGGAGGCGACGTAGAGCGGGAGAAGTGATGGTTTTTCGACGTGGGAGAGCTCGACGTGGGAAGAGCGGTCCACCAGTGGCTGGCCAGGATAAGAGTTTATAGGGCTAATTTGGCTCGACGGGCTCAATTGGCTCTGTTGGCTCAATTGGCCCGGTTGGCTTGGTTTCTGGTTTAGAGAGCCACTCTGGCCCGTAGCCTGGCTTACTCGAGCAGCTCCATGAGCTTTCGATTCGCTCGTGGTGGCTCCAACAGACTGGTTTGAACCAATAGACTTGTCTGATGAACCAAACTGGTTCGGATTGTTGTTCGAACGACTCTCTCCACTCACTCGACTCGCTCCGCTCGTCTCGTTCGTCTCGTTCGTCTCGTTCGTCTCATTCGCTTGTCGCCGCCGCCTCGCCAACTGCACAGGCTGCGAGTCGCCCGCGTTCCCGCTGTACACCGCGCCCGCCCGTCGCTTCCGCCCACTGGGCGGCGGCGAGTCCACAGGCACCAGAAACGCACTCACCTCGACACTGGAGTCGCTGATCTCGCCCGAAAGGTCCACCAACGGGATGGACGCAAACGGCAGCTCGTCGGGCACCAACGGCGCAAGCACCTCCGCGGGCGTCACCTCCGCAGCCGGCACCGGCCCCGTCGTGTCCCCCTGGGTGTCAAAATAGTCGTCGTCGTCGTCGTCGGACGCCTCCACGGGCGCCACCGCGGGCAGAAACTCGCGCTGGAACAAGTGGGCCACCGCGTCGCCGCTCTGGGTCCAGTCGCCGCTCCGCATGTGGGCCTTGGCGTTGGCCAGCCGCCAGATCCGCCGCTCGTCCTCCCCAAGCGTCGTCCACCGCACCCCGTACAAATGGCCGCCTTCGCGGGCGTTGACAAGCATGTTGCGCCAGAGCACCGGTAGCAGCGGGTCGTACTGGTGGATGAGCTCGCGGGGAAGCCGGGTTTCCACCCGGTCGATGCACAGCTCGATGGTGGCCAAGTGGCGGCGGTAGGCGGCGGTGGCCGCGGGCTCGGCGCCGGAAACGCCGTCCAAATAGGTTTTCCACACCTCGTAGTCGTACACGAGCTCGGCCCACACCTCGATCCACCCGTAGGCCGCGTCCAAGCAGTCGGCACGGGCCTCGGGGTCGTGGTCGCAGAGATGGGCGACTTTGCGGGCGATTTCGCGGAAGCGGATGATGATGTTGTCACGCTGGCCGCCGTAGGCAAAGCGCCTGCGGTCACTCATCGCCAGTGCGGTCGTGGGGGGGTGGAGGTGGTGGTGGTGGTGGTGGTGAGCCGCACGGAAGTGGTGATGTGCGTGCGTGTGCGCGCGTGTGAGCGGCGGAGGGATGAGGAGGAGTGGGTGGAGATGACGCGTGGAAGGAAATAGTACGATTGACGGGAATGGAGTAGGGTGGTGATGGAGCAGGAGAGAATAATAAGCAAGATTAGGGAATTTAGATTCATGTCTTTACAGGGTACGGTCGTTACAGGGGACGGTGGTTATAGGGGACGGTTGTAACAGGGGACGGTGGTTATTTATTGTAACTTTGATTATGATGCGTGGGGATTAATGGGGGTGTCGTATTAGCACAAACTCGATGGTGGCTGGTGGCAAACGAGCATTGAGTGGAATTGTTTTCTGACAACTGCTGAAGAGCCTTCCAAACTTTGAAATGGCTGCAAAATTCGAGCTATGGAGGCATACTTAGAAGTACTGATAATATAGCCAATCGCTAGAGTTAGATCCCTTTGTTGCTTATTCGACGACATTTTAAAGTGAGGTGATGTACAGTGAGTTGGCAGGGAAACTATTCCCGGGCCTAGCTCCATGCTATAGCTGCAAGCGACGTGAGATACAGGAGGAAATTGATAGAACACGTAGATACAGGAGGGAATAGATAAAACACTCTTTAAATGCAAACGATAGACTGGCGTAGTAAGCCCAATGCTAGCATTACCACCCGCCAAAAGGTGAAGTAGTGGTGGCCTGTGATTGAAGTCTAAGGAAAATCTCAGCCTCCTAAAATGGCTGCAAAAAAGATGAGAAGCGGTTCGAGAAGGGCCTCAAGGAGAAATTGTTGAAACAATTGCTTTGAAACCATTGCTCAACCATGATAGAAGCCTGATACCCATGAAGTTGATTGAATGCGTCCTTATTCTTCAAGAGGTGGCTGCAAATGACCAGATGACAGAGAGAAATTAAGCTACATTAAACCAGAAATGGGTCAACCCAGAAAACACTACAGCCATAAATGGTCTCACAGTACACTGCCCGAAAAACGCTCAATTGGCATAAGTGTTGAAAACGTTACCAGCCGGTGGGTTAGTTTCTGTCCCTTCTCGAATAATCTCCTTTCTCTGTATATCTCTTTGCTGCCGCTAGGTTCCTGTTCAAATCGTCCCTAAGAGGAGCTATTATCAGCTTTTCTACCGAGCGCATAGCGTTATGGTAGGTTTTATCGTTGTGTCCTTTCATATCATGAAGCGGTAAAAGCATAGAGTCGATCCCTTGAAAAGTTCGTCCGAGCTGATCGTCGTAGTCCATAAGATTCTCAAAAATAGCATAAAGGTACAGGGATGCTTCATGTGGGGTAAAAACGTATCCTGTGTTTGAGACCACCCTTTTGACTGCAGCTTCCATTCTGCTGAAAAGGTCTCTATTGTGAACAGTGTCTTTCCTGAACTTGCACAGTTCGGCCTCTTGCATCCACCTGTCAATAGTGTAGTACCGTATAGCTTTTTCCTTGATTTCGAGGAGAGTCCTTTCTGGGTCCATGTGTACAGTTGTAACTCCTGTCTCAGTCCAAATACGCATCAACATTTGCACGTAAAGTCGTCCATGGCCTTCAGCGGTCGCACGAGCAAAGTTTAAGTGCTGAATGTTGAAGTATCGTTGGATTTGTTCCCTTTCATCGTCCTTACGAGGAAGCCCTTGGTTGATGAGCTTGCTGTAAGTGGTGAACATAGGGTGAATTGCAATAGCCATGGACTCGGGATCATGCACGGAGTACATAATGCCTGTTCCATGGTTCAGGTCTCGCGACGGTGGGATATAGTCACTCACTGTCGCTCTGCTACAAGTCTCATCGATCTCAGTCTTGATGTGAGGCTGAGCTACTGGAGATGGAGCAGCTGCGTCTTGAAGAAGTTTCGCTAATTGGGCGAAGCCTTCGTTTATGCTCTGCATGTTCGTATTCGTCGAGATTACGATTTCCTGCATCAGGCGCACTAAATCCTGCAGGCCAGGTACAGCGCGTGGGGAGGGTACCTCGTGAGTAGGGGTGACGACTCCCAGAGCTTCTCGAACCAGGCCAGTGTCACCATGTTGAAAAACGTTACCAGCCGGTGGGCTAGGTTCCTGCTCGTCAGGAGGGTCAGCCATAGCAGTAATCCTTATCTGTTCACGTAATCAATGGATCGTCTCAAATACAGGCTATTCGCTTATTCGATGAACTCACGCTCTAACAGTCGCTGCCTGTGTGTCTGTGCCACGACGGGTAGTAGTATGAATGTCCAAACTATGGGTTTAGCCAGTAGTGGATATGATAAATAAGGCGTATTTTTATATATGGTCATCCAGGAGCTATATAGTTCAAAACCCTTGTAACGTTTCTTTTTGTAACAAGGGGGGTATAGTTAACAAGCGAGTACCACACGTGATATCGCTAACAATGAAAGACTAGCGTGCTGTCATCATATTCCAACAATAGTTGCAACCTTTCATCTTTTGGTTGCAACCTCTCTTCTATTATGTGCAACCTCCCATCTTTTCTACAATTTTTCAAATTTTTCACAAATCCTCCATTTTTCCACTTTCCCCAAATTTCATTCCCTTTCATATCATTATCTATAAATCGTAAACTACTTGTAGTTGGAGGGGTACTTGAAGTCGGTCAACTCGTAAAAGTTTTCCTTGATGCTGCGAATAGACACAAACCGCGACAAGATGTTACCGGAACCCGCCTTGTCGTTGGTGCCCGACGCACGCGCACCGCCAAACCACTGCTGGCCCACCACGGCACCGGTGCACTTGTCGTTGATGTAGAAGTTGCCCGCAGCGTACCGCAACCCCTCGGTGGCCGCCTGCACCGCCGTGCGGTCAGTGGCGAAAATAGACCCGGTCAACCCGTACTCGTTGGTGGAGTCGATCTGCTTGATGATGGCCTCGTACTCCGAGTCGGGGTACACAAACGCAGTCACGAGAGGACCAAAGAACTCGGTCCGCATGAACTGGTGGTTGGGGTCCAGGGTGCGCACCAAAGTGGGCTGGACAAAGAACCCAGCCAGCTTGTCGTAGGAACCACCGCAAATGAGCTCGAGCTCGGGGTCGGACTTGGCCTCCTCGATGGCACGGGCCAACTTGTCAAACGACTGCTCGTGGATCACGGGACCCATGAACGACGACAACCCGTCGGCAGTGGCACAGTTGCCAATGGTGATCTTGTCCACAGTGGCCACGTACTTCTCCTGGAACTCGGACCACATCAGCTCAGGCACGTACAACCGCGAGAGCGCCAGGCACTTCTGGCCCTGGAACTCGTACCCACCACGCACAGACAGCAACACCGCGTGGTCGAGAGAGGCGGACGGGTGGATCAAGTGGAAGTTCTTGCCACCGGTCTCACCCACAATGCGGGGGAACTCGCGGTACTTGTTCTCAGCCACCCCCTGGTTGATCTTGCCGTACAACAGCTTGAACACCTGGGTAGACCCGGTAAAGTGCAACGCAGCAAACTCGGGGTCCTCGAGCACCAAGTCGGTCACCTGGACAGGCTCACCGGGGATGAAGTTGATGACACCGGCGGGCAAACCAGCCTCCTCGAGAATGGTCAACAACAAGTAGTTGGAGAGCGCAGCGGTGGCAGACGGCTTCCACACACAGGTGTTACCCATCAACGCAGGGGCGCCAACGAGGTTACCAGCGATGGCAGTAAAGTTGAAGGGGGTAACCGCGTACACGAAACCCTCGAGAGGACGGTACTCAGCACGGTTCCACACACCAGGAGAGGTCTCCTGGGGCTGGGCAGCGTACATCTCCTCCGCGTACTTGACGTTGAAGCGGAAAAAGTCGGCCAACTCGGCCACACAGTCGATCTCCGCCTGGTACACGTTCTTGCCCTGGCCCAACATGGTGGCAGCCAACATGTCGTAGCGGTACTTGGTCAGAATCAAGTCGGCCGCCTTCAAAAAGATGGCGGCACGGTCCGACCACGGCATGGCCGCCCACAGCTTCTTGGCAGCCTTGGCCGCGGCAATGGCGGCCTTGATGTCCTCCTCCAGCGACTGGGACACCTGCGCAAGCACCTGCTCGTGCTTGGCGGGGTTGACCTGGCTCTTGAGGTCCTTCTTGTAGATCTTCTTGCCACCAATGACAAGGGGCACGTCAAGGGCACCACCAATGGTAAACTTGGTGATGGACGCGCGCAAGAGGTCCCAGTCCTTGGTGTCAGCGCGACCAAAGTCCTTGGTGGGCTCGTTCTTGATCGTGGGCACCTTGGGAGCGTGCAATTGGGAAGCCAGACGGACGGCGACGTAACGGGGCAACGCCATGGCCGGACGCACGGTCTGCGGCTTGGCAAGGGTTCTCGCAGCACGGATCACCGATCTTCTCAACATGGTAGTGGTTAGCAATCCGGGGGGCTGGGAACCGTCGCTTTTATATGCTTCCCCTCCGGAGCTTCCTGCACCGCATCCCTGGATTTTCGGGGTAGCCGCAAGCGAGATCTGGGGAACCGCCGAAAAAGGTAGGGCGTGGCGAGTGCGGCTGGACGCGATGGGCAGGATGGGTGGGGCTGGAGCGGTGGCGGGGGCGTGGGGGCAGTTGCAGGGGTGGTAGGATGGGTGGGTAGAGGTGTTTACGTTGTTTACTGGTTTTTGTTTGGTGGTTTTGGGGTGTTAGTTTGTGTTTTCCGGTTTTGTCTGTTTCTTTTGATTTCTCGATGGGATCACCCGTGTGGGGTGGTTTCAACGTGGTGCCAGAATGTGGGGTGAATCAGGTGACTGAGATGAGATGGGAGGAGAGTATGGGGAAGAGAAGAGACTAGAGGTTAGTGGGTTCATTGTTATAGCAGGGAGCCTGGCAATCGCTAGATAATATCTCATGATCCGCTAATCATTGCCAATGCAACCATACGCAAACGGACATTAGCTCACGAACGAAGAAAATGGACACATTTGAAATCGGCCGGTTAGCCGTTAGGAGCGCGTAAGGGGTAGGCGTTAGGAATAGGCCGATAAGGTAAGCCGCTAGGATGAGCCATGAAAATTGGCAATGACATCGCTTACTTTTGAGGTATATGAAATTAGGGAAATAGATAGACACAGTAGTATCTTCTATACATAGTGATAATCTTCTACTTTTGAAGTATATGGCATTAGGCAATTACATAGAGACAAACTAGCAGTATATTCTCATACACACTAGCAGTATCTTCTTTTCATAGTCGCAGTATATTTCCATACATCAGTGGATACTACCCAGGATGCTATACAGCAGTTATACAACCGCTGATACCACCCAGGATGCTATACAACAGTAGATACTACCCAGGATGCTATAAAACACTTGAAAATACCCAGGATGCTCGCAGTTATACAACAGTGATACTACCAGGATGCTAGTGGCTGGGCCCAGTGTCCTGTAATAATCGTAGAATTCCCCCCCGTCAATAATGTCCCTGAGCCACTAATCACTCCTGGACTCACCCTTCTTCTCCAACGCAGCCAACCGCTCCTCGACCCTTCCCCTGTTCTCCTCAAACACCCGCTCGTGCTCGCGCAACCGCGCGTCCATCGCGTCCATCAGCTGGTTCCACCGGTCAAAGTCGAGCGCCATCGCCAGAAGCGTCTCGTCGAGCTGCTCCACCACGTTGACACACAGCGCCACGTCGTGGTGGAGCACCGCCAACGTGCGGAGCCGGCTCACCATCCCGGGCACCAACGCGTTGGTGGCGTCGTACTGGGGAAGCCGCCGGTAGAGCTGCTCGATCTGCACCTCCACCGGGTCCTTGGCCTCCTCGATGTCGTACACCTTCTTCTTGGCCACGAGCCGGTCGTACTCGGCCGCGAGCGCCTTGACCCGCTCCTGGAGCTGGTCCACCGCGTACTCGGGGTTGCTGACCACGTGGATCTTGCGCCCCAAGTCGGCCACCATGGCGTTGAGCGGCTTCCCGCCCACCTCGGCCTCGAGTGCTGCGAGCTTCCGCTCGGCCTCGTCAAACCCCGTCGGGAGGGGAGGACGCGTACCCCGCACGGGCACCTCGTCTACGGTGACGTCCAACTGCTCAAACAACCGGTCGAGCCTCTGGTGGTACTCGTTGTACTCGGGCTCCCGCTGCAACGTGGCCACCACCCGCTCGAGCCGCGCCACCTCCGACGCTCCCTGGGCATCGCTCGAGGCCCCGATCTCCGCGAGCTCGCGCGCGATGCGCGCCAACCGCTGGTCGTTGGTCTCCGGGACCGCCACCGCGCGGTAGCCACTGGTGCCAAGCGCCAGCACCACACTGCCGCCAAAGTCCACCTGGCGGAACGCGGCCCCCAGCGGGTCGAGCTCGCACTCCAAAACATCGTCCGACGGCTCCACCGGCGGGCAGACGTCGTCGTCGGACGCCTCTATGTCGCTGGTCTCGTAGGTGTCGCGCTGGCTGGCGTCGATGCCAGGCAACCCCGCATACTTGTGGGCTACCGAGGCCATTACCGTCTCGATCCGGCTACGCGTCTGGTATAGAGGCTACGTGCAGGAGGCCCAGCCAGGGTGGGGAGCAGCCAAGCACAGCGTACACGCCAGGGCGCGTTGAAAATACCGGGTCACCGGCTGACCCTGGTCTGACTGTGGTTACCAGCGCTGGTCGGTGGTTACCAGCGCTGACCCCCGGTGGCGTGGTTCTCCGCGGTCTCTGAGCACAAAGCGGCCACGGTACGCTGGTGCGAAATACGAGCAGGATAAAAATAGCAGGGGTATTTTAGCCGGGGTATTTTCGAGTAGGGTATTTTCGAGTATTTTCGAGTAGGGTATTTTCGAGCCAGGTATTGAACCCATTGACCATTATTTCACCAACCCCAGTGTCGGCATATTATCGCGGTATTTTCCCGACGCACCACGGCGTCCCCCACGATAATATCCGTCGCTGCAACGGTTAGGCATGTAGGCTGTCTCCTCACCGAAGCGCCATCCGCAATGTGGCTCGGACAGACACCCCGGCAGGGCGAACAATAGACAAGCCTCTTCGCGCCCCACCACCTCTCCACCACCACCCCTCCCGGCCTCGCGGGCACTGCGTTCTCGCAAACAGGAGGCTTGGTGACGTAATCACCCCAAGCGGGGTCGTCTGCGGTAGCCACAACGGACATGAGCAACTGGTCCACCAGTCGAACAATCACGCCGGCAGTCAAACAATCACGCTGGCTGCACCTCGGATCCAAACGGCTTTCTAAAAATACCAGCCAATCCCCCTGAGACCGCACCCACGGGGACGGGCGCTGTAGCCAGGCACCGACCCACCGCTGTCACCGTCGCGATGGCCTTCGCAACGTCGGTGTCAGCGACGAACGATCGTGCCAAGCAGCGATAGCATGCATGCAAAATTTTACCGTTGGCTGCGGCCAGCAGGCAAGCGCATGGACGGGATGAGCAAGCGTCGCTTCGTCAACGTGGCCGTGCTGCTGCGTGGTGACATCGCGGAGCGTCGCCTGATCTGGTTCCGCAATCTTCCCCCAATATTTTCCCGAGGCTCCGCCAACAATAGACACAATCGGGATCGCCCCCACAAAATACCGCTCTCGCTAGCTCCTGGCAAACCAAAAAATATTTGAAGGCTGATTATTACTTGGCGTCCACTACGGCTATCCCACGCTGCCACTGCGTGCGCTTGCTGAACAATAGCTCACTGCACGATAACGATTAATGCAATGGCTGCACAGGCGATTGCATTGCATGAATCGGACAGTTCCCGAGCCCCTAGCTACCTGGCCATTTGTTGCGGGCGTCGTTTGCGGATTGCGGGCATCGTTTGCGATTGCGGGAGTCGTTTGCGTATTGCGGGAGTCATTTGCGTTTTGTTTTTCTCTACTGTAGTTGTCTACGGGACCAAATCGGTACAAGTCGGTACACAAAGTCCGTACAAAGTTCGTACAAAGTCCGTACAAAGTCGGGACAGTCGGACGGTTTATAGATATGCAAGATTACTTAGTGACGATTTGCACCACGTCTTCGTCGTGCACTTCGTGGGTCAACCCGCACTTCTGCGGGGAGTGCTTAGCGGATGAGCCCCACACCAACGCGTACTTGAACTGGTTTTTCATGTCGCGGTGGATGGCGTCACACACCTCCAGGATCGTCAGGTGGTTGCGCACCACCATGGGCTCGTCCAAGTTGGGGGCAATGCCCCGGCGCTTGGTGTACATGCGCAACAAGTCCAACTGGCGCCAGATCTCCTCTTTCAAGTCGTCGATGCCCAAGTCCATCAGGCACAGAATCACCACCGTGTTGGGCTCGCGCGCCAACCGGTCGCACTCCTCCAACAGCACCGCATCGATCTTGTTGTAGACGTACAAGCACTTGATGTACAGGATGTGCTGCTCGTTGATGACGTCAATGAAGTCGTCGATGGTGACGTTCTCGTCGCGGATCAACACGTCGGCGTTGTGGATCTTGTACTCCTTCAACAACCCCAGCACCACTTTTTCGTTCAAGTGCTTGGGGGGGTTGATCAGGTTGAGCCGGATGCCGCCGGTCAGCTTGAGCTTGAGCGAGATGTCCGGGCGCGTCTTGTTGAGCCGGATCCCCATCAGCTCCAACTCGTTTTCCAAGATCTGACGCTGGTCGCCCAGCTTTGTAGCGTCCAACACCATGAGAATGAGGTCCAGGGTCCGCAGCACCGCAATCACCTGGCGACCACGGCCTTTGCCCTGGGCAGCGGCCTTGATGATCCCCGGCAAGTCGACAATCTGCACTTCTGCGCCGTTGTACTCCAAAATGCCCCCGACTGACGTCAAGGTTGTGAACTCGTAGTTGGCGGCCTCACTCTTGGTGTTGGTGACCATGCTCAAAAACGACAGCTTACCCACGGAGGGGAAGCCAATCAACAGCACCCGTGCGTCGCCTGCCTTCAGCACCTCGAACCCCTGGCCTCCTCCACCGCCTCCGGCCTGGGTGGGCTCCATCAACTCGCGGCGAAGCTTGGCCAACTTGCCCTTCAAGAGCCCAAGATGGTACTCGGTGGCCTTGTTCTTTTGCGTGCGGGCCATCTCATCCTGGATGGCCGCGATCTTTTCTAGAACACCCATGGTTTGCTGTCTGGAGGGTTTGGATGGGTATAGGGTTGTTGGTGTTCGCAGGGCTCGATTTTTTCAAACTGCAGGTAGGAGGTGAGGCTGACGGAGTATAAGGTATGGTAGTGGTGGGTGGTAGGTTGGCATTGTAGGGTTGGTATTGTAGGGTTGGTATTGTAGGGTTGGTTCTGGGGGTGTTAGGTTGGTGAGTATGGAGTCACTGAGCATAGGGGAATTTTTCACCGCCTTAAAAATGAAATCAAGTTGGTGGATTAGAGGGCCGAAGACTGGGGAACTAAGAAGCGAATTAAACACATAGTAGGATGGCAATAGGATTCTCGCTGTGGTGGGGAAATGGAGGGGTACTGGAGGGTGCTAAAAGGACACTTTCTGAGTTTACGTGCTACTACACTGAGCTGGTTAACTGCCAACTGAGGTACATCAGACAACGAAATTTTTATATACATGGCTATAGAACTAAAGACTATAGAGAAAAAGCTTTCATAGGGTCATAATAGGATTACACCTGGATTTTTGTAGGGCTGAAGTTTCCATAAGACATCCTTTCTTGGTTATACCCGCCCACGGCGGCTGCAACGTCCGAGCTTGTAAAGCAAAATACCTCCAGCGATCAAAAAGAGCGGACCCCCAAAGAAGGGACCGTGGTTGGAGGTCCAGCACCCGGGACCAAAGTGACCGTTGCCGTAGGGACCGTGCTGGCGGTTGCAAGTGCGGTCACCAGGGGGCCCTTGGTTCTCTGGGTGCTCCTGCCACGCTGGACGGTTCCTACCGTCGTCATAGCTTGCGGTGGCTCGGGCGTAGCTGTCCATGTTCTCGCGGTGGACCCTTTCCTGAGGGTAGTTCCCCTGGCGGACGTCGTAGCCATGCCGGGGCTCGGATCCATACTGGGTTTGCATGGGACCCGGGGCCTGGCCCTGCGACTGAGACTCGTCTTGCTTTTCGTTTTTATGCCACAACATTTGGTGTTGATCTACACGATGGCTGTTGGTATTTATACCGTACGACGGAAGGACCCAACTCCGCATAAACCCCGTGTTTGCCACCGAAACGCCCAGATTGCCCCATTAAGGCGTGATTAAGACATGAAAGCCCGGAACTAGTCATTTTCTGCAAAGAAACGCACCCCTGACCCGAGATCGCCCAATTGCCATCGGTATGGTGGTAGCTTTTAGGAGGAGTTCGAGGGGCAGTTCCTATAACTAAGTAGATGTAGGGAACCGCGTGTACGCTTGGAAGCCGCTTGGAGCATAAGCTATCCAAAGAGCGAATTAAATGTCCCTCTTGTAGCTTGCTTTGCCGTGTGGCCCGCGGGACATGTCGTGTGTTCGGTACAGCCGTTTGAGCCCGATTAGCCGCTTACATAAGCGATTTACGAAAGCGGTTGGGGAATCTGAGGAAAATGAAAAGGGAGCTGTTTGAGCGGGAAGTGGGCAAACAAGACGGTGTTGGTTTACCGGAAACTTCTTACGATCAATGCCGCTCTGCCTACCCAGTAGGCTCGTTTGTCAATACGGACAGTTTCCCCTTTACGTCGCCATGAACACCAAAAGCCCGCGCTAATCTAACCAACCAATTACCATCCCCATCACCAATTCATCCATCCACCACCATCTCATTCTCCACCATCTCACCCCCCACCATCTCAACCCCCACCATATTATCCCACCCACTTCGACCCCTCCATCCTTCCCCGACCTGCACACACCACCTCATCACATCGCGATGCGTCCCATCAGTACCATCTCCACCACCTAGCCCCACCATGCCCAAGACCCGCAAGCGAGGCTCGCACATTGAGGTGGCCTCTGCCATGAGCGGAGGCACCGCCAAACTCAAAAAGAAAATCAGAGACGTCGAGCGCTTGCTCCGCCGCGAGAAATTGCCGGCAACCACGCGGACCGAGAACGAGCGTGCGCTTGTAGCCCTCAAAATCGAGATGGAGGCTGCCAAGGGACGCAACAAGGAGCGCCACCTTGCCAAAAAGTACCACATGGTGCGGTTTTTCGAGCGCAAAAAGGCTGTTCGCAAGTTGAAACAGGCCCAGAAGACGTTGGACGAGTTGCTGGCCGACCCTGAGAAGAAGAAGGAAGCAAAGAAGCAGCGAAAGGTGGTGAAGCACTGCCAGATCGACTTGGCGTACACCGTGTTGTTCCCCAAGAGCGAAAAGTACATTTCGTTGTTCCCCAACGAGAACGACGAGGAGGCCGCCACGGCGACGGAGGAGGGCAAGCAGCGGTATGCCCAGGCGCAGGAGCTCAAGCGCAAGACGCGGAAACACATGGAGGAGCTCATAGACGCCGACAAGTTGCCGTTCTCCATGGAGGACTTGCTAGCCGGCAAGGGGATCGAGCTCGAGCCCGAGGCACCGGTGGCGAGCGAGACGAAGCACGAGGAGATCGATGCTCCTCAGAAGGCGGACGAGGAAGAGGAAGACGACTTCTTTGAGTAGGGGTCTGGTGCTAGCACCGTTGCATTGTACATTAGAATACTACAAGTAATGAGAGAGAGAGAGTAGATGGGGTGTTGATTCCGGTTGAGGGGGTCAAGTGGCGGTGTATGAGATATGGAGGTGATTGTTTATTGTTGCTGCTTAGATAGTGGTGTAACCGGTGTATTTTTGGGGTGATTGGGGTGGTAGACCTAGGATAGTGCTTAAGAGCGATGGACAATTGAGTGACCGATCTAAGGACGATGGAGTAATACCAGTAATCGCTTGGTGAGCAAGGTTGGTGTTAAGTCTCACTGATACACGGGATCAATGGGGATGATATGGGTATAGAAACTGTTCGTACACACCATCAATACGTAGCTAGTATGGGCTTGTTTATGTACAATTCGCAACACTAGTAGAGTATAGTCGCCGCAAACGAACCAATTCTCTCCACAACAGCAGTAGCAAGAATCTCTATGCTACCATGTTCGCTGCTCCTAAATCAATATATCACTACACACTGCTTACAACCCCTCTGTGGCCGGTAACTGTAGTTAAAACTTTAGGATTTTGATTCTTGGGCTAAGACCAATGTACTCTTACTCACGGTTATGCTATAACACCTACACTACTCCAATGTCAATGACTGCTTGTACTGGAGAGCCACACCATCATTAATCAAGTGCACGTGAACCGCCCGCCCGTGCAAGTCGCCCGGGATGTCCACCACCGTGCGCACCCGGCCCTTCTTCTGGGCCATCGTGGGCAGCGCCCGCTTCAACATAAGCAACTCGGTGTCGCTCTCGTCGCTCACAATGACAAACCACAGCTCGCGCTGCTGCTTGGGAAAGTGCGGTGCCCACACCTTGAACTCGCTCAGCAACGGCGGGTTGTCGTGCACCAACACCACCTCGAGCTCGTCCCGCGAGGTCTGGCTCACGGTGACCCGCCCCACGGGCAAGTGGCGGACTACCCGCACAAACTTGTCCCGCTGGGTGCACTGCAAGTCGTCCATGAGCTTGTCGAGCTTGGCCCGGCCCATGTGGGCCACCAGCTTGAGCGACACCTCCAGCCGCGAGCCCACGGGCACCCCGGGAAGCGACGCGAGCGCACAGTCGTCGTACCACTGGCGCTGCTTGAGGCACACCATCAACAGCACGAGCGTGGTCACCGTCTTGAAGTACCCGTACTCGGCAGCAGCATCGATGTACGCCTGCAAAATACGCAACGCCTGGTCAAGCACCGACACCGTGTCCTGGGCGTAGTCGGCTATCGGAAGCTCCACCCGCGACATGAACGCCTGCATCAACAAGTACGCCTTCACATGGGGGTCCCACACGAACTCCTTGTCCAAGTCCTCGGCCGGGTAGCGCATGGCCCGCAGCATCTCCATGTTGATGAGCTCCTCGCCGTGGCGGGTGGCCAAGTCGTCGTACTCGGCCGCGAGCGCAAGCAACTGGAGCGCCTGCTGGAAGTCGGTGGTCTGGGACACCCGCTCGACAAACACCCGCATCGTCATGTGCGAGAGGTAGTAGTACGACAGGATGTGGAGGAACGGGGTGGCGATGAGCCGCTGCTTGTCCCCGTACACCAAGCAGCTCAGCGCCTCCAAGTTGTCCAAGGTGGAGTCGATGAGCTTGGTGAGGTACTCGGAGATTCCCGCAGAGGACATGTCGTCGATCCCGTAGTAGGTGGGGTTGTTGTGGGCACGGCGGTACAAGAACGTCCACGTCAAGAACTCCATCGCCTGGGGCCGCGTGGTGATGGTGCCACTGGAGATCTCGGCCCCCAAGTGGTCGTCGAGCACCTTGTGGAGCGACGACTCCACGGGGAACCCCACGTTCAAAAAGTGCTTGTAGAACACCTTTTTGCTCTCCTTGGTGTAGACGATGGCGGTGCCCAGCGTGTCGTACGCCGGCCGCCCGGCCCGCCCCATCATCTGCAAGATGTCGGTGAGGTCCATGTCGCGGTACCCCTCGATCTTCGAGTCGAAGAACTGGGTGCCCTTGATGATCACCAAGTGCGCGGGCAAGTTGACGCCCCACGCGAGCGTCAGGGTGGCCACGAGGATCTGGATCTTGCCCTGCTCGAAGAGGGTGTGCGAGATCTTCCGGTCGCTCTCCACCAAACCCGCGTGGTGCAACCCCATGCCAAACTGCAACGACAACCGGAGGGTGTCGTCCTTGACCCGCTTCAAGATGTCCTGGAGCTCGAAGTCGTCCATGTTGAGGAAGCGGCGCGGGTTGGCCTCCATGCCACACAAGTGGATGAGGTCCAACGCCGTGAGGCGGGTCTGGCGCCGCGAGGCCACAAAGATAAGCACCGGCTTCGTGGGCAGGTGCTGCTTGATGGCCATGAACGCGGGCTTGTTCATCGTCTTCATCAACGGGCAGAACGCCAAGTTGTCCGCGAACCCGTCGATGTACATCTGCAACGGCACCGGGCGCACCAGCGACGGGAAGTTGAACAACCCCAGCTTGACGCCGAGCCACCCGGCCATGTCGATGGCGTTGGAGACCGCGGTGGACATCCCCAACAACCGGATGGGCTTCTTGGTGTGGCTGCTGATGTAGTTCATCCGCGAGACAATCATCTCGAGAATGGGCCCACGGTCCAGCGCCAACAAGTGGATCTCGTCCATGATCACCAACGACACCTGCTGAACAAACTTGCGTGTCTGCCAGTTACGCAGGATACCGTCGAACTTTTCCGGAGTGGTGATGACGATGTCGGCCGCCCGGATCTCCTGCGGCAGCGGGAGCGAGTCGCCGGTGAGCTCCACCACCTTGTGCGGGGTGTGGGCCGCGATCCGGGCGCGCCAGTCGTCCACCCGCTCGCGCACCAACGCCTTCATGGGCGCGATGTACACCACCTTCAGCCCCGGGAACTCGTTGAACGCGTGCCAGATGGCGAGCTCGGCCACCACCGTCTTGCCCGACCCCGTGGGCGACCCGACAAACACCAGGTCGTTGGTGTTGTACAACAGGTGGAACACCATCGTCTGCATCGGGTTGAAGTAGCGGAACTTGTAGAGCTGCTCGATGTCGGGCGCGTGGAGAGCACTGAGCGGGAGCGGCCGCAACCGCAACAAGTTGGTGCGCACGGTGTCGTTGCACGGGCGGATCAAGTGCTGGAACAGGATGGCGTGCACCGTCTCCAGCCCGATCCACAGGTCCAGCACCACCCGGACCACCACCTGGCCCGGCAACGGGTCGCTGAGCGGGATCATGAAGTTCATGTCGTGGGTGTGGTGCAGCTGGCGGCGGTTGAGGATGAGCTTGTCGCAGTGGAGCACCTCCATCGAGTTGTCGGTGACCTCGACGGTGATCCAGAAGTACTGGGCGTGCCCGTGGTACCGCTCGTCCCACACAAAGTCGGGCTCGAGCGTGAGCTGCACCCGCATGACGTGGGCGGTCACCGGGAAGATCTCCAGCTCGACGCCCACGTAGGGGAACTTGTCGACGATCTTCAGGAGCACCGTGCCCATGCGCTGGTTGTTGACCAACAGCCCGAGCTCGCCCGCGTCCATGTCGCGGAGCATCGCCATCAGCGGGTTCTTGGCTCTCAATTGGCGGAGGATCTGCTCGGGAAGGTCGAACTGGGCCAACGGGTGGTCGAACCACCACATGCGCCGGTCGATCAGCTGGCACATGGCCAACATGCACTTCATCAACCCGCCCCAGCGCCGGTTCATCGCGATCAAGAAGAGGGCCCGGCAGATCCGGGCCGCGTTCTGGGCCACGTAGTTGGAGTCCGACACCAACGCCAGGTTCTTGAGGTGGGCCTGCGACACGTACGCCTGGAGCAACGCGTTGGTCTTGCCCGCGGCCAGCTCGACGTCGCCGCCTATCTGGCACGGAGCATCGCGCTCGACGATCTGCTTGATCTCCTCCTTCTCGTCCTCGCGCAACTTGATCCCGTCAAACTCCGCCAGCATCGCAATCATCGCCAACACGTCGGCCTCGGTGGCGGTGGGGGTCATCATCAGGTTGAACACCTCCACCAGGGTGTTGAGCAAGTAGAAGTCCAGCGCGATCCGCCCCAAGTCCTTGGCAGTAAACGCCTCGGCCTCCTCGTCAAACACAATCATCTGCAACAGATGGAGCCGGCGCGCGGTGATCACCACCAAGTTGCGCCGCCGCTGCATCAACAACGGGTCGTCCTGGAGCTCCTTCCAGTCAATGCCGTAGGCAAACGGGTTCTGGCGCATCCGCACCATCAAGTAGGTGTACCCCAACCACCGCACCCCCTCGTCCACGTTGGTGACCAGCCCGAGCGAGATCTCGGCGTTGAGGTTGTCGACAATCTTGGCCATGAGCCGCAGCTCGATCGGGTGCTGCTGGGCAATGAGCGACACGTAGTGGTCGAGCCGGTCGCTGGTGGTGCACAAGATGCCCGTGCCCACCAGCTCGTACTGCGGACGACCCGCCCGACCGAAGATCTGGATGACGTCAGAGATCCCGAGGTCGACAAACCCACCCTGCTTGGCGTCGTACACCTGGGTGCCCTTGACAATGACCACCGCCGCAGGCAAGTTGACACCCCACGCAAGCGTGGCCGTGCAGCACAACACCTTGATGGCGCCGGCCTCGAACATCTTCTCGGTGAGGTTACGGTCGGTACGCAACAACCCAGCGTGGTGGACGCCAAACCCCAGGGCAAACAACTCGCGCATGTCCCGCAGGCGGTTCTTCTGGGCCACGTCCTTCTTGAACCGCTCGTACCCGGGCTGGTCCAGACAGTCAAACAACAGCTCCTCGTGGTGGTCGCGGGCCATGCTGATGAACGTGCGCGACGACTTGACGGTGTCGCCTCGCAGGTGCACAAACACCATCACCTGGAGCCCCTGGCTCACATAGTGGCTGAGCTTGTCGTACAGCACCCGGTCGATGTTCTCGCGCGCCGTCTTCAGCCCGGCCTTGCCACGCACGCCACAGAGCTCCTGGGCCAACGGGACGGGGCGGAACAGCTGGTCAAAGTAGAACATCCCCACCTGGCGGTTGACCCCGAGAAAGTCGGCCACGTCCATGTAGTTGGGGAGGGTGGCCGAGAGGCCCACCACCCGGATCATCAGCTGGGTCAGCTCCACCTGGCGGAGGGTCCGGGCCACGAGCGTCTCGATCACAGAACCTCGGTCCTCGTGCAACAAGTGCACCTCGTCGATGATGAGCAACTTGAGCTTGGCCACGAGCTCCAGGTCGCCGTTGGCCTTGCGGGTGACCACGTCCCACTTCTCGGGGGTGGTGACGATGATCTGGGTGGCCATGATCTCTGCCCGCAGCAACTGCATGTCGCCCGTGAGCTCGCGGACCTTGATCCCGAGCCACGCGAGCTTTTTCAGGTACTTCTCCACAATCTCCGCTGCCAACGCCTTGAGCGGTGCCACGTAGACGATCTTGAACTCGTCGTAGGCCACGTCCACCAGGATCTCGCCGTCGGCGTCCGCGGTCTCGCTGACAAACTGCCCGATGCAGTGCAAAATCGTGAGCATCGCCACGTCGGTCTTACCGGCACCGGTGGGCGCACACACCAACATGTTCTCGTTGGTGTTGTACGCCACCGGGTACACCAAGCTCTGCATCTTGTTGAGCGTCTTGTAGCCCTTGAACGTGCCCTGGCACATGTAGTCGAGCTCGGCCACCCGGATGAGCTTCTTTTCCGAGATGAACCGGTTGTGCTTCTGCTCGGGCGCCGGGATCACGAGCTCCTCGTGGGTCGGGTAGCTGGTGCGGGTGGTGCCCTGCGGGAGAGCCTGTTTTTTCCCGGTGATGGCGACGATGTTCTCGGTGTTGGTGGTCTTGAACACGTGCGGGTACTGGCTGTGGCTGGCCCGCGGGGCGAGCTTCTCGTTCTTGGCCTTTCGCTGGTTGTCGGCGAGCATCGCCACCCGCTCCTCGGCCGTCAAGATCCGCGGAGCGTCCTTGGCGAGCTCGTCCTGGTGCTCGATGATCTGGCTGATCAACTCGAACTCGTCAAAGCCAAGGATGTCAAAAAGCGCCAGCTGGAGCTCCTCGGCGCTCGGCCTACCCACCAACGTGGCCTTGACCATGCCAAACACCTCGTCCGGTGCGAGGTCCCGGCTCTGGGAAACCACCCGGCACCGGGCCTCAATGTCGGCCACAGCCGCAGCAGGGGTGGTCTGGGCGTCCACAAGCGCCTGGTCGCCCACCCGGTTGATCGCATCGTAGTCAATGGCCCCCAACTTCGCCAACACCGTGTCCACGGCCGTGATCTTGGCCGGGTCGGTGTCGACTTTGGGGGTCTTGGGCTCGGGCAACTCGAGCAGCTGGAGCGCAAGCATGAGCGGCTCCATCGCCTGCATGTACAGCTTGGTGGAGCTGGCGGTATACGAAACCATGGTGGTGGTTGTGGCCTGGTGGAGCTTGTGCTTTGATCGTTGCTGCGCGGGCTCGCAATTGTGAGTCATGGGACGGGAGGCGGTGGAGAGGGGAAGGACGCGGGCAGGTGGGAAATACGGGGTGTTGTGAGAGGTCAATGGGGCCCGAGGGGTCCAGGGGTGTCCAGAGGTGTGTTGATTGTGTCTTGGCTACATGTTTCTGAATTTTTCACTGGTCTCGAGGTCTAATTATAGCTCAGTGTAGAGGATGTAGAATGAGAAAAGACTATGAAATAGTATTTGTAAACACGGTCGAGTGAGTCATATAGCCACAGTGAACAGCTGGGGGGCCGCAAGCGGCGCCCCCCAGACCCCCCAACGCTTATTTAGTCCCGTATGGAGGAATGGTGACATAGTCACAGCATCTAGGAAGAATTAAGATCAAAGGCTTTTGAAGTACTATGGAATGAATGAAAGCTACACAGATAACACGATACTACCCACGACCTCTAAAGCAGCTCTCTCCCTACCACACTTTGATATCCACCTCCATTCTCCGCTACCTACCTTCACGCACGTGACCCATCGAATGCGATGAGATCATCTCATCTCAGACAAACTGTCACTAACCATGGGGAAGAAGAGCAAGAGCAGCAGCCGCGAGGCGCCGCCGGCCAAAAAGAGAAGCCACCAGGAGGTGGAGTCCGACCTGGACTCCGGTGCTGACAACCTTGTGGACGAGCTCGACGACCAGTTCGACGAGGTGGCCGAGTTGTTGGGTGCGTCCGACCCCGATGCCGGGAAGGAGGCGTCCAAGGCCGAGAAGAAGCAGCAGCGCGAGGAGAAGCAGCTCCAGCAGAACACGCGTCCGGTGCCCCAGGCCGACGCTGCCACCACCACCGACCGGTTCGAGGACGTGGGCCTCTCCGAGCCCACGTTGAAGGCCATCCGAGAGATGGGCTTTGAGAAAATGACCCCGGTGCAGGCCAAGACGATCCCGCCGTTGTTGGCTGGCCGTGACGTGTTGGGTGCGGCCAAGACCGGGTCGGGAAAGACGCTTGCCTTCTTGTTGCCGGCGATCGAGATGTTGTACCTGTTGCGGTTCAAGCCCCGCAACGGGACCGGTGTGATTGTGGTGCTGCCCACGCGTGAGTTGGCGCTCCAGATCTTCGGGGTTGCCCGTGAGTTGATGGCCCACCACTCCCAGCTGTTTGGTATCGTCATTGGCGGGGCCAACCGGCGCCAGGAGGCGGAGAAGTTGGCCAAGGGGGTCAACTTGTTGATTGCCACGCCCGGGCGGTTGTTGGACCACCTCCAGAACACCCCTGGCTTTGTGTTTAAGAACTTGAAGGCGTTGGTGATCGACGAGGCCGACCGGATTCTTGAGATCGGTTTCGAGGACGAAATGCGCCAGATCATCAAAATTTTGCCCAAGGACGAGCGCCAGCTGATGTTGTTTTCGGCTACCCAGACCACCAAGGTCGAGGACTTGGCGCGTATCTCGTTGCGGCCCGGCCCCCTCTACATCAACGTGGTGCCCGAGTCCGAGGTGCTGACGGCGGACGGATTGGAGCAGGGGTACGTGGTGTGCGACTCGGACAAGCGGTTCCTCTTGTTGTTCTCGTTCCTCAAGCGCCACCCCAAGAAGAAGATCATTGTCTTTTTGTCGCTGTGCAACTGTGTCAAGTACTTTGGCGAGTTGCTCAACTACATCGACTTGCCGGTGCTTGACTTGCACGGGAAGCAGAAGCAGCAGAAGCGGACCAACACGTTCTTTGAGTTCTGCAACGCCAAGCTGGGGATCTTGATCTGTACCGACGTGGCTGCGCGGGGGTTGGACATCCCTGCGGTGGACTGGATCATCCAGTTCGACCCTCCGGACGACCCTCGTGACTACATCCACCGGGTGGGCCGGACCGCCCGTGGCACCCAGGGCAAGGGCAAGTCGCTCATGTTCTTGTTGCCGCTGGAGCTCGGGTTCTTGCGGTACTTGAAGGCCGCCAACGTGCCCCTCAACGAGTACGAGTTCCCCGCCAACAAGATTGCCAACGTCCAGCTGCAGTTGACCAAGTTGATCAAGCTGAACTACTGGTTGCACCAGCTGGCCAAGGACGGGTACCGCTCGTACTTGCAGGCGTACGCGCTGCATCACTTGAAGACGGTGTACCAGATTGACAAGCTTGACTTGACCAAGGTGGGCAAGCTGTTTGGCTTTGACGTGCCGCCCAAGGTCAACATCACCATCGGGGCCCTGGGCAAGTCGGTGGAGAAGAAACACAAGAAGCAGCGGCGTGACAAGAACTAATGTAGCATTGGATAATAGATATTGGATAGGAAGGTGGGTGTGATGTAAGAGGTGGGCGAGGCTAAGAGTGGAGCGAGGCTAAAAGAGGAACGAGGCTAAGCGGTGGAGCAAGGCCTAGTAAGAGGTGGAGGCGAGAATAGAAAAGGTCAGGCGAGGCCTAGTAAGAGGTGGAGGAGACCTAGAAGAGGTCAGGCGATTAAACTATGGGTAGTCATGTTAATGGTAGTCATTGACAGAGAGCAGCCGCCAGCGATGCAGACTGGCTCGGTTGAGACACCGTCGAGTGAGTCGTTTACGCCTCGAGATGGGGTGGAAGGTCACCAGCAGGACTTTTGGTTCAAGCGAGTCGTAGCGATTCTCCAAATCTTTCTCGGTTACTGCTCTGAACTGGCGTCCGATGGTCCGTTTGGGGAACTCCTCGACTACCAGCCAGTCAGGCACGCCCAAGAACTGGACCCGTCGTTGCAGGATGGGCGTGGGCCACACGGGCTGGTGGTGTGCTCGGGCTAAGTTAACCAGAGCCTGGCTACCCTCGTTTAACATAATCGCGTTGAGGATGGCGTTGTTGACCGCCTCCACTTCCAACGGGGAGGCTCTCTCGCCATACGTCTGCGGGTCGTAGGCTACAGGGTCAACTGGGATTCGAGGCATCACCAACTGATTGAAGTGGTTAACCTCCAAGTAGCGATAGGCTCTAGCGCGGTTCAACAACCAACTGGATGGCATTGTGTGCTTTATAGGCTTGGCCGCAGATCTCGCCCATGGTCTCGGAATCAATTCCCGTTTGAGCAGGTTGATGTCGTCACGGAAGCGTTGGAGTAGCGACTCGACTATGGAAAAGAGAAACGAGTGGCACTCTGATACACACGTCTCTTTTATACACGTCTCTTCCACCCACTTCATGCTGGTGGCCATCTCCTTCCACTCTCTGTTCGCCGTGGAAAGCACACACTTTACGTTTGTAGGCAACACAAACTTCTCGTGGTCCTTCACAGCTTTACGTTTGTTCTCCACCATGTTCAACAAGACCTGGAGATGCTTCTCAAGCTGGTTGCAGTCGTCAATCACCTTGTTGAACCATTTGACCTGGACCGTTCGCTGGTCCGTGTTGGTTGCAGGAGAGAGACGAGGCCGGGTAGCAGCACGGCTTTGAGCCATTGAGTCCTGAGACTTAAATGAACTGGTTTCACTAGCATTGGCAACCAGATGCACCAGCTCTGTTGTCTTGCTCTTGGTTCTGTGTTGATTTTCGTGTAGTTTCTCTCTTGGCTCTGTTTGGAACCAATCTGCGAGCTCAAGCAGCTCAAGCAGCCCATTCCAACCCAGCGTCACACAACCAACCTCGTCATCATTGAACTGCTCCTCTTCGTCGAGCTCTTCGATTCTGGGCATTGTCAGCGTGAAGCGCCATGAGTGGTGGGCATGTTTCGATCTCGGGAGCAGGGAAAGCGGCTGGTCATTGGCTGGGGGCTGGGACTGGGCTTGGAGGTAATCGGAAACTCCATGGAACAAGCTGGTAATGGCTGTTGGAGCAATTGGCTTGGAGACAATCCTCTGGCACTGTTGAGCGATACTGATCAAGCTGGCAGCGAGGTTTAGGGCGAGGCTCAAATTCAAGAAGACTGGCTGCAAGGATACTTCAGTAGGAGAAACCGAGGTGTCATCGGTGCCGTCACTAGCACAGCAAGCAACTTTAGGCTCGTATGGCTGAGCAGCGATCTGCGGATCTGGGTGAGCGTCGGGTACCTGGGACTCCACCTTCACGACGTTTGCCCAGGTCATGATCATGGCGCCGGCGGAAAAGACCAACGTGGGACACTGGGCGGTGACGATTGCAACCAAGCACGCCATCACGAAGCACATGAGTTCCTTGGCGCAGGTGTCAGACAACGGGTGGGCGCCCAAGTGGGAAGCGGTCTTGAGGTCAAACAGGAGCATCAGAGAAGGGGGATAAGTAGTAACTCCGCTGAATGGTAACCCGCTACTTATATCGCTGGCTGAGGTCACGGAAGTGGTTTTCTCTGCCCTATACTTACCGCTTCAGACACCACAAAGGGAGGAATAGGAAATTGCAATTGGCGGGATTGGCGGTGTGCTGGGTGATACAAAGCTTACTGCTGGTCTGTGGTTTGTACTCCGAGTACTGTGGCTATTGTGACCCATCTGGGTACCTTACATGGGCTGTGCACCCATATTGTGTTCGCTCTGGTCTGGCCCTGATCGTGTGAGTAGTTTCGGTGTTGCCCGTATTTAAGCATTGGCTGTCAGTAGAACGGTAGTTAGTGTGTCGGGTCAGCCTAGACGCGTATAATGTTCATACATAGCTTCTTCATAGATGGAGCACAGCTTCACTGGTCTCGTCCATTGGTGACATTCCACAGAACATCCAGATACGTTACGTCGCCTCTAAAGCTACCTTACCATGCTACAATAAACCTCGCCTCTCTCACAATACTGTAAACATCATCGAAACCATCGCCCTTGCTAACCTCATCACACGACAGTCTTCCTATAATCCTTTCAACACCTTACCACAAGTCGTCTTGCCTACCCTTCTTCTCCAACTCACTCCCTCCCTTCTCCACTCCTCTTCTCTCCTCTCCTCACCTTCCCCTCCTTCCTCTTCCTCCTCACCTTCCTTAACCTCCTCTCCTCTCATCTCCTCCCTCACCTCCCTCACCTCTCCTCCCCTCTTTTCTGCACACCAACGCGTCTGTCTCCACCATGACCACCGAGCACGACCCCACCCAGCGAGCGGCGGCCACGGTCGAGGCCACCCAGCACTTTGCCATCCCCACAGGCCCGCGCGACTACCAGCGCCAGTTCTTTTCCATGTACGACTACCGCTTCCAGCACCTCCGCCAACGCGTCTACCACCGCGGAGTGGAAAAGTGGGGCAACGGCACCAAGGCGCTCCCGAACCGGCTCGACGGGCCCAAGATCACCAAGAAAGAGAAGATCTTGGACATCGCCCCGGGCGAGGTGTGCTGGGTCGTCGGCACCATCTTCTGCGAGCTCAAGAACAAACTGAACATTTTGAAGGACGTCGAGCACGGCGTCGACGACGTGTTGCCGCTGGTGCCCGCCACCTACACGCTGGACGACACCGTGGGGGCGATCATGATTGAAGACGAGCTGGGCCGGGTCATTTTGCACGGCGACGACGTGTTGGGTGCCGAGCAGTTGGTGACGGGGTGCACCGTCGCGGTGCTCGGAGTGGAGGTGAACGCGGGAGTGTTTGAGGTGTTGGACGTGGTGCACCCGGAGCCGATAGCGTTGGAGGACCCGGTGGGTAATGGGAGGGAGAGTGGCCAGACCGGTCAGAGAAACGATGACAAGAGTTCTAACCAGGTATCTAACAAGACATCTGATGAGACAACCACCCAGAGCTCTAACCAGACAACCAACCAGAGTTCTAACCTGACTACCAACCAGTCTTCTACGTCTACACCTTCTACCCAGCCCGGCCCCAAAGTCCTCCTTGTCAGTGGCATGGCCATCGCCGACGGCGACACCGCCAGCGACCTCCGCCTCGAGCTCTTGAAACAGTACGTGTTGGGCGAGACCGGCGACCCGCACCGCGCACGCCTCATTGCCGAGGTGGTGGTGGTGGGCGACCTGATCGCCGCCAAGCACGAGGTGGTCACCGACTCGTTCGTGTCCTCCAACAACTACGGGCTGAAAAACACCCTGAAGTTCTCGCCCGCGTCGTTGGCCAAGTTCGACGCGTGGGTGCTGGAGCTCGGCATGCTGGTGCCGGTGCTGGTGATGCCCGGGGCCCTCGATCCCGCCGAGATCTGCTGGCCCCAGCCGCCGTTGCACCGGTCGGTGATGCCGCGGGCCGCCCGCCTGCAGGGGTTCACTCGCTTGACCAACCCCCAGTATTTGCATGTGTCCGCCAACACCCCCCCGCGGCGGGTGTTGCTCAGTTCCGGGCAGAACGTGGCGGACATCCAGCGGTACGCCCGCCCGCTGCCGCTGCCGCTTGCGGTGATGGAGCGCCAGATCACCTGGCAGAACATCGCTCCCACCGCGCCCGACACCCTCTACTGCTACCCCTACACCGAGTTTGACCCGTTTATCTTCACTAAGCCCGAGCACGTCCCGCATGTGTACGTCGTAGGCAACCAGGGCGAGTACGCGGCCACGACGGCTGCGAACGGGACGCGGCTCGTGACCGTGCCGCGGTTCGCCGAGACGGGCCACGCGGTGCTTCTAGATCTAGCCACGGGTGCCACCGAGCCCGTGGTGTTTGAGTGTGCCCATGGTGTTTAAGTGTGCCCATGGTGTATGAGTGTATGTAGTGCACGTGGTGTTTGAGTGTATTTAATGACAGTGCCCGTGGTGTTTGAGTGTATGTAATGTAATTACAGTGGCTCCCGTAGTTTTGAGTGGTATGTAATGTGATGACAGTGACCATGGTGTTTGAGTGTGTGTAATGGAATGACAGGTGACACAATGCACGGGCAAAGCGTCCATGACATCATGGCACGGCTACGCGGGGTGACGTGCGGAGCCAGATCGAGGTTGGATGGGTGTGAGTAGGATGTATGGCTCTAGGCTGTGGGTTTGGCTGTAGGCTGTGGGCCATGACGGTGAGTAGGATATATGGCTGTGGTAGGCTGTGGATTTTGGCTGTGAGTAGACTATACGGCTGTGGGTAGGCTGTGGGTCATGGCTGTGAGTGGGCTGTGGATCATGGCTGTGACTAGGCTGTGATCATGGCTGTGGGTGTGTTACGGGTAGAGTGGTAGGCTTTAGTGAGTGTTAGCTAAAGAGTTTAGGTTGGTTCAAACGCTAGTGTAGACGCTGACGCAGCTTCCATGCAATGACTGCGAGCACTGACCCTGCAATCTGGCTGGAGCACGGCATGCAATCTTCCATCTGCAATCCAGCTGCAACTGGTACAGATCAGCAATGACTCTCGTCAGGCCAATGTTTCACGCCAAGATGTACTGAATCGCCTACAATTCGTGGTTTCTACTGGTTTCTTGTTGTCTCCCTTTCTTCGCTTCCTTCTCCCTTTCACTTCCTTCTCCCTCTCTCATCCCTGCCTCCTCCCATCTCCCTCTCTTCTTTTCTCTCCTCCCTCTCTTCTGTTCTCTCCTCCCTCCCCACTCTCTCCTGCAGCACCCCACCATGACAGTGCCCGGGCTCACACGCGGCAGGGGGATGAATTGCGAGACATCGTGCCAACGCAGAGCGCACACGCGAGCCACCGATCTCGGCCCCAGCACCCGCCATCGCCGTGTCACATGGCCATCGCCACCTCACGATGGGCCGTTCGCACGAGGCGGCCCGGTGCGCCCCTAGCCCAAATATACGCTGGTGTCCTCCAGGCTACAGAAAATACTCGTAGTTCGCATGCCCGCGGTTGCTGCCTAAACGCAGTGGCCACCACGCACGGTTGGGAGCAACCGGGCCGCCAGCGTGGCGTCATCGGGTGCTAGATCCATCTCGCGGGCATCTTGCACCGAGCACCGTGGCAGGCTCGGGTGTGTGCGGTATCTCCTGTCGACACCACACAATGCGCCAAGGAAAAAAGCTAAAAATAAATCGGGCCAGGGGGAAGCGAAGCGTGGAAGGGACAGCAGTGGGGAACGAGACGGTAGCAGGCGTGGTTATGGGGCAATTGACAGGAATTGGCGGTGGTGGTTGGGTGGTGGTTGGATGGTAGTTGGGTGGTGGTGGGTGGCGGTGGGACAGAAGGTGCTCGGGTGTCACCGTGCGTAAGCGACTCCGCATGACGAGTGGGAACGGATAGCATTAGCGATAGACGGTGTGATTACAGCAGTAATTATACGGAGCGGACAATGGCGGGAAGGGAGGGGTTGAGATCGATGGCAGGCAGTCGAGCCCGCGCGATGGGCGTTGGCGCTGCGGTGGTGGTGCGTTTTAGGAATACGAACTGTTAGTAGGGTAGGAGAACCATAACAACGAAACAAGCGTTAGGAACCATAATAAAAACAACAGAACAGAACATTAGAAGATAACAACAGAACAGAACAACAGAACAGAACAGAACAAGAACGAAAGAAGAACAGATTTACAACACACCTAAATCACCTACAACTCATCAACTCTAACTACAACACTATTACACGTACAAAACCCACACTACATCAACACCACACTAAAACCACCACCACCAACACAACCATCCCAACCAACACACAATTGAACCACACCAAGCACCACATCAAGACCACATCACTCTCGATCCACTTCCCATCTCATCTTCCATCCACCACCCTCCCATCCTCCACCCATCCTTCTTCCCCTCCGCGCTAACCCCGATCATTGGTCACCGCACCGATAACCACTACGTCATACATCAACCCCACCAACGCCACCCCACCAACCCACCAAAACCCACCAACAACCCACCAACAACCCACGTACAACAACAACCCACCCAATTGCCCCAGTCCTCCACCACCACCCACTCCCTCCTCTCACCACCACCCCCCACACCACCACACCACCTCACAACCGACAGGGGTTTTTTCCTCGATGATGTGTCTCGTCCACATCCGTGGTGCGCACTCAATGCAGTCGAGGCGCATGAATTGCCATTCAAATTTTGTTCGTTTTCCACCACTTTGCTCCGCTTCCATTTGCACGGCCTCCGCTGCGGGAACCTACACGCACTCACCACCGCCGCTCTCTGACCCCCCACGCTGCCAATCCCCATCCCCGCTTTCCTTTTCCCCGTGGTGTCGCTCCTTGTGTTCGTTGCCCAATGAGTCACGACCCCCCCCACCAGGGCCAAAAGCCCGGAGGCACCAACAAAAAGAACTTGCACATTGCCCACCGCCGGCTGCCGCTGGAGCTCACCACCCTCATGGTGGAGCAGTACAACTTGCAGCGCCAGTTGGAGCAGGTGCAGCTCCAGCAGAAACAGATCCTCCAGCAACAGCAAATGCTGCTGGGGTTCTCGTACCCGCCGCAGGAGTTGGCGCCGCCCCAGCAGTTCCGCCCGTCCCATCTGCGCAACTCGCTGGTGAACCTGCAGCTGGGCCACCGCCGCACCGGCTCCCAGGGCCACGGCCACGCCCGCCGCCACCTGTTGGGGTTGAACGAGGCCATCAAGGCCGCGGCCAACCAGAAGCAGCAGAACTACCGCCACGGCCCGCTGACGCCGCCGCTGGCCATCGGCGGCGTGTCCCAGGCCGACGAGGTCCCGCTGTTCAAGTTCCCACCCGACCTGGCACCACCACCGCCACAAGGACCCCCCACCGCCGCCGGCCTCGCGGCCCTGCTCGCCCAGCAGGAGCTGCCCACAAAGACCCCCGCGTTCGAGTTCCCCAACAAGCTGGGCACCCCGGGCATCCTGGTGCTGGAGGCCGGCCACTCGCGCCGCGGGTCCCACTACCGGCTGAACCTGCGCCACCTGGACATCAACCAGAACTGGCGCGCGCAGCAGCAGCTGTCGCTGGCCATCGCGCTGGAGCTGAAGTTGGCACCACCGCCCGGCATCGGTGGCCGCCACTCGCGCCAGAACCTGGGCTTTGGCGGGCTCGAGCCGCCGCTGGCCGGGTTCGTCCCGGGCCACAAGCTGCGCGGCTCGCTGTACGGCGGGCTGGGCCTGATGCTGCTGCTCCACCAGTTCACGGGGCTGCCGCAGCAGCAGCCGCCGCCCAACCAGAACGGGCGCAAGCTGTTGTTTGCCCCGTACTTGCCGCAGCTGCTGTTGCCCGAGCTCATCAACGAGGGCCGCTTGGTGACGGGCACGTTGCGTGTCAACAAAAAGAACCGTCTGGACGCGTACGTGCTGACGGACGGGTTGTTGGACGCAGACATCTTCATCTGCGGGTCCAAGGACCGCAACCGCGCGCTCGAGGGCGACTTGGTGGCGGTCGAGTTGCTCGTGGTGGACGAGGTGTGGGACCTGAAGAAAGAAAAGGAGGAGAAAAAACGCCGCAAGGACCAGAGCTTCGCCAAGCCGGGCGTGGTCAACGACGACATCCACAACGACGCCACCGCCATGACCCGCGAGGAAACGCTGCTGCAGGTGGTGGAGGACGAGCCCGACGGGGCCGGTCTGCTCGGCCGCCGCGGCTCGCTCAAGCAGCGGCCCACCCTCAAGAAGAACGACGACGTCGAGGTCGAGGGCCAGCTGCTCTTGCTCGTGGAGGAGGAGGAGATCAACGACGACGTCAAACCGCTCTACGCCGGCCACGTGGTGGCGGTGGTGGACCGCATCCCGGGCCAGTTGTTTGCGGGCACCCTTGGCCTCTTGCGACCCGCCCAGGCCGCCCAGGCCGCACGCGACAAGCGCAACGGCAAGGACCTGAGCGTGCAGACACCCAAGGCACCCAAGATCGTGTGGTTCAAGCCCACCGACAAGAAGGTGCCGTTGATCGCCATCCCCACCGAACAGGTGCCCAAGGACTTTGTCGAGAACCACGAGCGCTACGCGCTGGAGTTGTTCATCGCGCTGATCAAGCGGTGGCCCATCACGTCGTTGCACCCGTTCGGCACGCTCGTCACCAAGTTGGGCAAGATCGAGGACGCCACCACCGAGATCGACCTGATCTTGCGCGACAACAACTTTGCCTGCGACGAGTACGGGCCCGACGACGAGTTTGCGTTTGAGTTGCCCGCGGACCACGCCGAGCTCGCGGCCGAGCGCCGGGTGGAGTACGCGCACGACTACATCATCCTGTTCACCCAGACGGGCACGTTCTGCGACCACGCGATGCACGTGAAGCGCTTGAGCAACACCAAGATCGAGCTCGGGTTCCACACCGCGGACGTGCTGTTCTACGTCGAGCCCAACACCATCTTGGACCGCAAGGCCAAGAAGCGGCTGCACCTGGTGTTTTTGCCGCAGAAACAGGCCCCGGTGTACCCGAAGCACTTGACGGAGAAGGCGCTGTTGCGCGCGGGCCACCGCAACTTGGCGGTGCTGGTGGTGTTTGAGATCGACACCGCCAACTTCGAGGTGGAGGACTTGTACATCCACGAGCTGATCATCGTGCCCAAGCAGAGCGTGGACTACGCGGCGTTTGACGCGATCTTGGGCGGCGGGCTGGTGCCCGGGGTGACCCCCGCCACCGGCGACTACCTCAAGACGTTCTCGCTCATCGCCAAGGAGTTCCGCCGCCAGCGGTTGGACAACAAGGCGTTGGCAATGCTGCCCACGCTCACGTTGCTCGACCAGCTCGACGACGAGCGGGTGCGGCTCGACCTCAACGTGTTTGCGCCGCTGATGGCGTTTGACGTGATTGGCGAGATCGGGCACAAGGTCAACAACGCCATTGCCGCCAAGGTGCACGCGGGCCTCGGCGACTTGGCGCTTCTCCGCCGCCACCCGTTGCCCACGCTCCAGAAGATGGAGACGTTTGTGCGCAAGGCGCTGAACATCCTGGGCCGCAAGCTCGACACCACCAACCTGGCGACGCTCCAGAACCTGATCTTGGCCATCGAGGACCCCGTCAAGCGCCAGTGCATCGAGACGCTCTTTTACAAGTGCATGCCGCGCGGGCGCTACTACGTGGCGGGCAAGCAGGACCCCGAGGGGTACGGGCACTACTACCTCAACATGGGGCTCTACACCCACTTTACCGCGCCGTTGCGGCGCTACCTGGACCTCATTGTCCACCGCCAGCTCAAGCTGGTGCTCAACAAGGTGCCCGAGGACAAGGACTTGGACCAGCTCAAGGCGATAGCCGACTACTGCAACTTCAAGAAGGACTGTGCCGCGCAGGCCCAGGAGCAGGCGATCCACTTGTTGCTCTCGCAAACCATCAACGAGCTCCTGGGGCTGGCGGGCCAGTTGGTGGTGATGGGCAACGTGATCCAGGTGTACGAGCTGGCGTTTGACGTGTTCATCCCGCTGTTTGGCGTGGAGAAGCGCGTGCACGGCGACCAGTTGCCGTTGGTCAAGGCCGAGTTTGACAAGAGCGAGCGGGTGCTCGAGCTCTACTGGGAGCGCGGCGTCGACCTGGCCACCTACGTGCCGCCGGACGAGAAGCTGCTGTTGCTGTACCGCCTGCTGATCAAGAACAAGCACCGGCTGAGTGCGGCCGACGCGGTGGCCCAGACCAACCGGCCCCAGGGCACCACTGCCCACGAGGTGGCCGACAAGTTGGCGCGCTACCGGTTGCAGCCGCCGCAGCTCGCGGCGCCGGCGGACGTGGCGCTGTGCCTTGCCGCGGTGGAAACCAAGGACGAGGGCAACTCGTGCATCCAGGTGATCCGGGAGTTGCAGCAGTTGCCGGTGCTTATCCGGGCCGAGATCGGGATGGCGTTGCCGTGCTTGACGGTGCGGGTGTTGAACCCGTTTTCGGGGTAGTTTTTATAGTAGTAAACGAGAAGAAAAGTGGGTGTAGGGATGGGTGGGTTGGAGGTCTTGAAGACAGCAAAATCTTTCTCCCAGCGGACTGGATTATATGGATAATTTGGGGAAGTTTTGATCGCGGGGTTGTAAATTGAAATTAACGTATTTTGATTCTGAGATCGGAGATTGGGAACAGTGGTTGAGATTGGTGAAATTGAGATTGGTGAGATTGGTTGTGGTGAGGTTGGTTGTGGTGAGGTTGAGATTGGGGTTTGGTGTTTCGATATTTTAAGGAAAGTATTTACTCGTACCCCAACACAGACTAAGGTCCTTGGGGTTGGGGAAATCTTGACAAGTCGAGTCGTTTACGCATGTCTGGACCGGGTTTCTTTCGAGCCTCGAATGGGCTAATAGAAAATATACGTACGGTTGAAAATGAGTGTAGATTAGATCTGTCACTGGCTTGGTCTAAGCAGTGGCTTTTCACAATTCTCTCCAATGCTGAGGTTCGCCAGACTGCTTATAAACACCTGGGTTAGAGATGGTTATTAACAAGACTACTGAACTAGCTACATAAATTACTCTCGCAATAGTTACAGTCTCAAAAACCAGTCTCTCGCTATTGTAACAATCTCTCAAAATACAGTCTCTCACAAAGTCTCAATTGTTACAGTCTCAATTGTTACAGTCTCAGTTGTCACAGTCTAATTGTTAAAGTCTCTCACAATTAGTACGTGGGTTCGATTTTAGTCTGACATAGAATCATTGGCCATAGGACGGGTACGGTCTTCAATACATTGGCTCCGAAACGCCGTATGTTTCAGGTTTGGGCCTGATACCTGGCTTGAGTTAACCTGGTGGTGACATCCGTGTCCCGATGGTCGTACTCAGAAATTAAAAACAAGTTGGTATAAGTCACATTTGGCTACGTTTTCAAAGTTTATTCGCTTTCCTGGCCCCATCTGCTCTGGTTCACTCTATACTACCCTCTAGGGTTTCTACTCTTGATCCGATATCTGGCTGGAATCACTTGTAATGGCCAAATTCCTCCTCAGTGCCATTGAGCTCTGTCTTATACCGTAACCCCACTGCCTTCACCTAGAAGAGCTCAGCTCGGAAGAAACACCTACATCCCTACACCTTCCTTGTCACACCTCCCTTGTCTCTCCCTTGTCTCTCCCTTGTCTCTCCCTTGTCTCTCCCTTCTCTCACCTCCTTGTCTCACCATCCTCCTCCCTGCCGTCATTCATCCTACTCTCCCCGGCTCCACCTTCTCGGCCCACACCGCAACCACCCATTGTCTCACACCAAGCCCCCACGTTCCCAAACCCAACCTCCCCCACCCCTTGCCAACCCTAAACTCCCACTCCCCTCGTCCTCCCCACCTGTCACATCCGCGTCAGCCGTTACCCTACCGTTACCTGCCATCCCCCGTGACGTCATCGATGCGCCCCCCGGAACACGCCCTCCCAGCCCGCTACCGGGCATGCACCCTCAATATGCGGCTGTAAACACACGCTAGGCCATAGGCTACTCGCCCGCGTGCGTAAACCGCCCGATACGAGCCCCACAAACCAGCGATGAGCACAAAGCACCCCGTTCGCCAGTGGTGGCTACACAAAACCTACAACAACACCCCCGACAACACCCACTCCACCCATTGAGCCCCCACTCGCGTCGCCCTGCCCTCTCTCCACCCCGTAACCTGCCGCCTCCACACCACCTGCATTTTGCCCGCCCACCTGGTTCCTGAAAATTTCTCGCACAGAAAAACCCACCATGTCGCAAAAGCACTCGTTGGACTCCGCCAACGGCGTCCCCCACCACCCGAAGCCTGTGTCGGCCAAGCGCGCCAAGGTCGACGACGTGGTGTCCCGCAGTCTGGCCGCCACCCCCGCTGGCCGCTCGCAGCTGCCGCTCACGCTTTTTCCCCCGGTGGACAACGACGGGTTGTCGTGGCCGTCGGTGGGCACCCGGACGCGGTTGGAACAGACTCCCGAGGAGGCCCGGGCGCGCGAGTTGCGCATTGCCGACGCAGTGAAGCTGATTTTGTTGGAGTTGGGCGAGGACCCGCAGCGCGAGGGGTTGTTGGAGACCCCCGAGCGCTACGCGCGGGCCATGCTCTACTTCACCAAGGGGTACGAGGACAACATCCGCGACGTGATCAAGCGCGCGGTGTTTGAGGAGGACCACGACGAGATGGTGATTGTGCGCGACATCGAGATCTACCTGTTGTGCGAGCACCACCTCGTCCCGTTTTTCGGCAAGTGCCACATCGGGTACATTCCCAACAAGCGGGTGTTGGGGTTGCTGAAGTTGGCGCGGTTGGCGGAGATGTACTCGCGGCGGTTCCAGGTGCAAGAGCGGTTGACGAAGCAGATTGCCATGGCGCTCGACGAGATGTTGAAGCCGCGGGGGGTGGCGGTGGTGATCGAGGCGCTGCACATGTGCATGGTGTCGAGAGGGGTGCAGAAGCTGGGGCTGTCCACCACCACCAGTTGCATGTTGGGGTGCTTCCGCGACAAACAAAAGACCCGCGAGGAGTTCTTGACGCTCTTGGCCCGCAACAACCGGTGACCGCATCTTAAATTCAACCTATTATGATGTTACGAACTATAGCTAGTCATTTCTCAACAAATGTATGTACTAGAGGAGTATGGGAGGGTGCTAGAACTGTGTAGGCTGTCCAGGGTGTAAGGAGTCTAGGCCATCTATGGGCACGAGAAACTGAGAGGGCTGACAAGGAACTGTAGAGGAACGGGAACTGTCATACGGAACTCTCGATGAACGGGAGCTGTCGAGGAACGGAACTGTCGAGGAACGGAACTGTCGAGGAATGAACTCTAGGAAGTCGTATCGAGTCAAGGAGTTGATTCTGGGACCGGAGACTTGCCACAACTACACTAGTAATTGAACCAAGACTCAGAAGCATCATCTTAGATTCACTAATAGCCTGCACTGGGGTGGTGCCTGGGACACCAATCTAGACATCGCACAAGGGACCATAGCACAATCCACACTCTATCATAACGTCTATTGTACTCTAAACCGCAATCTGCTCAAACAACCGCGCCACCAGCATCACCGTCGCATCGTCGTTAAACTGACCCAGGATCTGGATCCCCTGGCCCAACGGGACCAGCATCGTGGGGAGCCCAGCCAACGACGCAGGCACCGTCAAAATGTCGTTGACATACCCCACCACAAAGTTCTCGGTGGTCTCGGTCTCGTACTCCTCAATGGTGGGCGGTGTGCCAAAGCTCGTCGGGTACACAAGCACATCGCACTCGCCCAGCTCGCTGGCAATGTAGGGGTGCGCCTGGGCAAACACCGCGTTGAACTCGTGCACCAAGTCCCGCCGCACCTGGTTGGCATGAAGGTAGTGGTGCCCGGACTCCAGCGACATCAGGTAGTTGCCCAAGATGATCCGTCGCTGGGCCTCGGGGCCAAACAGGGCACGTGACCGGTGAAGCACGTCAGAGAACGCTCCCACGCCACCAGAAAAGCCGTAGCGAACCCCGTCGTACCGCAGGAGGTTCAGAGCCACCTCGGCGGTGGCAATTGTGTAATAAGTGGCCAACAGCTTGGTGATCAGCGGCACGCTCACCAGCCGGATGGAGTGGCCCTGCTCGGCGAGCCATGCAAGCACTCGGGTCCAGTAGCGGCGCATCTCGGGCAGGAGCTCGTCCAACACAAACTCCTCGGGGATCCCCACGGTGTATTTGCGGTCCTCCAGGGGAGTGGGGGCGGGTATGCGGTACTTTTCGGGCATACTGGTGGGGTCGGACTCGTCATAGCGGTCCACCACGGCAAACACGCGTTCCACCACGTCCACCGAGTCGGCCAAGATGCCCACTGTGTCGAGTGTCTGGGCGTAGGGCACCACACCCCACCGCAGCACCCGCCCGTAGGTGGGTTTGTAGCCATAGACCTCGCAGTAGGCGGCAGGGAGCCGAACCAGCCCACCAGTGTCGGTCCCAAGAGCAAAGTCACACAACCCCGCGGCCACAGCCGCCGCCAGCCCGCCCAGCGAGCCTCCGGTGATGTGGGGCTCGGTGACCAGGTAGCGCGGGTTGACCACGGGGCCGTAGTGGGAGTTGGTGTTGGCAGAGCCCATCCCGAACTCGTCGAGGTTGACCTTGCCAATGGACTGGTGGCCTGCGTCGTTCAAAAGCGCCACCACCGTGGCGTCAAATGGACTGGTGTAGTTGGCGAGCATTTTGGAAGCACACAGGGTGATGTCGCCTGCGGAGGCGATGTTGTCCTTGATGGCATATGTGAGGGTGGAGGGGGTAGTCTGGGTGGCGGGTTTGACAGTGCCGTGGATGACACTGTTCCATTTGTCCCGGGCGGCCGTGCTGGCGAACCGTCTCATGGTGAAAAATGTGCGATCGCACCGTGAGATGTGGGGTGGTGGGTGAATAGGTGGAGACGGGTAGGGTGCATAGAAGGGTCGGAGAGGGCTAGTGTGAATTGAGTGGCGAGAGCGAATTGGGTGGCGCGAGTAGTCAGTGATGAGCGTTTTTGTTGATGTGTGAAAGGGTTAGTTGGTGTGTAATTAGGATGTGAATGTATGTGAGTGTCAGTGACGTGATTGGAGAGTCTCTGGACACACTTGCAATTGAACTTGGTGACAACCTGGGCTGGGTTAGCGTGCTAGTAATTTATTCGATTGACAGGATCCGGCTGGTGAACCAATTGATGGGGTCTACAACCAGTTCTGAGAAATCAATGGCTTCCGTGTAACCGGGTTTAAATCATGACCCGCCGCAACTACTACAACGGAAGAACTGGTTACTTCATCTTCGGGGTATTACACTAAATGACTAACACGACTATGTTTGTATTTAAAATGATAGTGTGTATCTTCCATGAACTCGTTATGTTCGTGGGCGTTGGCCTGAGCAGAACTGGAGGTATCCAGTACCAAAGGTTCTCCTCATAATGTGCCCCAGCTCAAAAAGAACACTCACACAAGGTGCGTCTATACCCTAACTACCCCCCAGAGCTTGGGGTTTCTCTTGAATATACCCTCTTCCAAATCGTCTGCGACGGGAACTAACTCGTTCTGCACATCACCCACTCTTCTTAACGCTCTATTTGCCATCACCAATCCATTTTCTGGGCACCATAGAACGCCAAAATGTTTACCGAAATGTTTCCAGGCACCCCCAGGTGGCCATCCACGTGCTGATACTTAATTTCGCCCCTATTGCGAGTTTTAGTAGATATCCGTCAGCTCGATCGGGTGGATGACATCTTGGTTTGCTACAGTCATTACTCAAGTGTTCATGAACCCGTTCTTCAACCACTTGTACTTCCACATAGTCATGGAGTTGTACAGATACATCAATCAGTGTGGATTTCCGCCGGTTTTATGCCATTTCGCTGGTAACACTCGCGAGCCATATATTTCAAGTAGCACACCCACACCTCGACCCACTGGTGGGGCAGTCTTTCTTAACGTTATCGTTATATGTCACCGGAACATAACATCTCCAAGGGTGGCCATCTTCAAATAAACGCCAATGCCAGCGAACGGTGTCCCAATCCATCCATTATCGTGACAGGCACCGTCAATTTAAGTAGCTAACCACCACCAGATGCAGCACCCACCTCACGGGGTAACCATTCCATCCTACTACGCTGGGTAGGCCGCTGACCCACCCGCCTACTGGGTTAAGGGTAATCGGTTGTAGTTCTTTGCTCCTGGAAGGGCAGTGGAAGTCCAGGAAGGGAAAGATTTTCTCGATGCTAAAAACTGGAATGCAATTCTAAAATCCACCTGAATTCTTACCGTAAAGACGACCAGTGGTTTATACTCACGCACCTCAAGATCGAAATGACATATTTTTTAAGCGAAAAATTAAGCGACTGTTAAAAAAATGGCCGAAAAATCGAAAAAACGGACTGACCGTAGGGGGCTCTCCCCGGTGATCACGAACCGTAGTGACCGTAGGGGGTTCTCCCTAGGTCACAAAACGGAGGGGCCGTAGGGGGCCCACCCCGTTTCCTACATCGGGGTGACCGTATAGGCCCACCCGCCTACAGAGCGCTGGCCGTAGCCGCCTCCTACTGCGCGGTGGCCGTGGTCGGCCCACCCGCCTACACAGGGCCGGCCATAGCCACCCTACTACACCGGAGGGGCCAACTGTTGGCCCACCCCTCAGGATGGCCGTGGTCAGCCACCCTCCTACACTAGAGTGGCCGTGGTCAGCCACCCTCCTACCCCGGAGTGGTCGTCGGCCCACCCGGCGGGATGGCTGACGGTGGCCACCCCTCTATATACTCTATATACCCAGCAAGGCGCCATGGCTGGGATACCCCGGGTGGCTCAATGCTACCATCACAGTAGCATAGAGGTCCAGTGACCGGGGTGGGGTGGGGTGGCCCGACGGTGGCCACCCCTCTATATACTCTATATACCCAGCAAGGCGCCATGGCTGGGGTACCCCGGGTGGCTCAATGCTACCATCACAGTAGCATAGAGGTCCAGTGACCAGGGTTGCTAGTGTCTGTTAGTGGTAGGCTGTGGCTGAGAGGTTGGTGGTTGGTGGCTGGTGGCTGGTGACTGGTGGCTGGTGCTCCGAATACTTACTCCGGATGGCGGAGGCTGAGGAAGTTGTAGATAAAAAAAATCAAAATCTGAGGGGAGCACCCATATTTATAACTCAGCGGCTGGGCTGTGGGGCGGGTAACGCTCTGTAGACAGGAGAGCGGGGAACGATATTATCGGCATGTCAACTAGAAATCGGCACCCAAACAATGGGTGCCGAACGGTAATTTACGAGCAATTGAGCCCGGGGAAGTTGGAATGGATAGCTAACTGTATCAAACACTGGTCTACATGCTTAGTTACCCTGCGCTCTGTCTGTAGCGTGGTTAATTTAGACTCAAAGAGTAGACGCGGCATGACGCGCCTCGGAATGCGCGATCTCCCTAGGATCCGCCTGTATCTCGAAAAATGAGGATAGGTAGTTGAGAATGCCCCCCAGTTATAGCGTTATTGGCAGGAACGCCACAGCCCAAAGCGCAATGGGTTGTTCGTATGTTTCTTGGCCTCCTCTTTTTATTTCTGTAAATTTGCACCCAATTATCCGCCCCAACGACGAGTAGTCAAGCTCCCGGTGAAGCAGCCATGGCGCCAATCTGGTTTTGGTGGTAGACGATAGCCAGTGCTTGGTATAACATGAATCAACGGTTCAATTTGTTCTTTCATCTCCCTTTCGCAACATATAGGCTACTACGCTCACTCCATGCTTGGTCTGCATACGCCAAGATTGTGTCCCTCGCTAAATCGATCGCTTGCATGGATATACTCTGCATCGAGATGCAATGAGCACGCAAACGGTGACAGACACGCCCCACATTGTATGTAGTACTCTTGCCTCATTGGGTATGCGAGAACCCTAGAGCTATTGTAGCGGCACTAGTCCAAAAGGGAGACAACCATGGCCATGTCGACAAGAACTCAACAACAATAAACCGTGTACGCTGGCAGAAATAGACCATAAAATCACTTTTGTAGTAATGAAACCAATCTAAATGGGGAAATCCTGGAAGAATATTCACGACTCACGAATCACGCGTGTTTTATTCATACTGATTGTTACGATACCTTGCTAGAACCACATCATTCATTCATATTTTCTTGTGTTGATTGAAGTGAGCTTCCGAGACACGATCTAAGACTGACCGTAATTGACGAGTTTTTAAACAAACTGTTCACTTCCATGTAAACCATTTTTGCATTTGTGATGTATCGGGAAATCCAAATTATCCGACGTCGAAAAGACGGTAGTTGTCACCGAGCTATACCAAAACAGACATGTGCCTAAGCTCACCTAATATCTGGGATGGAATCCTGCTTACGACAAAACCGTCAATCCACCGGGCACAGTGGGTTCTTTGTTCTAGACATTTGGTCATGTGTACCACATTTGGTGTAAGAGAACCTCAGACAACATATTGGATCGCACACACTGTCTTCAAGACAACTGCGGGAGCGAGTTCGTTGTCCAAGTCACCACGTTCGTCATAGCAGCGGGAGCTGTTGGTGTTTCTTGTTGCTGGGTTGCTCATAGAAGGGTGGCAGAGATTCACCCTGTCGCAGGTGTGGGAGCTCAAGGGATTGTTCATGACCTTCGGGCTTCTTGTTACCTCAGGTTGTCCGCATCGTGATGATGTATTGTGAGTTCTGCTTGCTCAAAGTGGCCCAGGTGTTGACGCTTCTGATAGTGGGGCTTTCCGAGGAAGTGTTGTCAATCGTGGTGATGGCGTTGGAGCTTGGCCATTGGATGAGCGGATCCGAAATTGCCTGGTTATTTGACGTTGACGAACGTTGCCTGGTACAACATCTTCCGCCACGGATGCCGAGGAGCCACGACGTTGGCGTTTGTTGACGACGAGCTGAGGCCGAGCGAAGACTAAGCTCCACATCATGTCAATATGCGGCGCATGTCAGCTGCCGAACCTTTTGGAGGTCGTCGAGTACGGCGTTGCTGTGGTGTTGCCGCTGGTGCCTGCCACCACGCTAGACGACGCAGTGGGGCGCGATCATGGTCGAGGACGAGCTGGGCCGCGTCATGCACGACGACGACGTGTTGGGCGCGGAGCAGTTGGTGACGGGGTGCACCGTCGTTGTGCTTGGATTAGCGGGGACTCAGGGGTTTTGAGTTGTTGGACGTGGACCATCCGTAGCAGATAGCGCTAGAGGACCCGGTAGGCGATTGCCGACGGCGATACCGCCAGCGACCTCCGCCTCGAACTCTTTAAACAGTACTTGTTGGGCGAGACTGGCGACCCGCACCTGGCATGGCTAACCGCCGAGGTGGTGGTGGGCGACCAGATCGCCGCCAAACACGAAGTAGCCACCGACTCATTCCTGTCTTCCAACTACAACGGTCTGAAAACACCCTGAAGATCTCGCCCGCGTCACTGGCCAAATTCGACGCCTGGGTACTGGAGCTATGCATGCTGGTGCCGGTGGTGGTGATTGTTGGTGCCGGTGGTGGTGATGCCGAGGACCCTTGATCCTGCAGTGGTCTACTGGACCCAGGCGCTGTTGCACCAGTCAGTAATGCCCCGTGCCGCCAGGCGGCAAGGTTTCACCCGGTTGACTAATACCCAGCAGTTGAACGTGTCTGCTGACACCCCTCGGCGGTGGGTGTAGCTCAGTTCCGGGCAGAACATGGCGGACAAGTAGATTCTAGATTACCGGGGTTTTATAAGGATAATATACATATTCCATTACATGATGACGATGGCGGAGACCACAGCGGTGGCCACGGAGAGTGTGGCCCATTTCAGAGGCAACCAACCGGCTGGTGGGCACTTGTGCCGGCCACAGCCGTGGCGCCCAGCGTTTGGAGATTGGCAGCACTCAACACCCTCCAACCTTATGTGTAGTAACCGGTCTACGGCTCTAACGCCGGCGATAGCGCCCAGGGACCGGGCAGGCACCCTGTCAGCGTCGTCCTTGACTTGCGAATACAGTTATATGTAGTAGGAGACCACCAGTATGACGGCTGAGCCGTAGGTTATGAACCTCAGAAGGCACTGGAAGTTTATCGCGTTTGGTGCCGTTCACCTTTTGCTTCGGCGGTAGCCAGTTCCGCTGGGCAAGGCGCACGTCGCCACCGTCGTTGTCCACGGCAACTACCACCTGAACGAGAAAGATGAACCCAAGGGTCAGCCCGCCGCAGATCTCCTTCAGCGAAAACAAGAGGTATCACGCGTCTTTACTGTTCCGGAGATTGAGGTAGGTGTCCCACAGAGAGTGTATCCATCACCAGCCAGAAGCGGGATCTTCACCGATAAGGCGTTGATGAGCAGGGAGTTGGCGCATGGCGCCACACGACACGAACCACCGGCCTACCTCCTCGCGTAGTAGGCATCTTGGTATGGGTGGCAATGTCCACAAATGTGGTGGGGAGGAACGTAAACCCCGGCCGCATGTCAAGCATTATCGAGACCGTTTTGGGGCTTTTGGCGGTGCTAGTTAGCCCGAGCTTGGCCCCGGTCATTTTGTTGTGGACTATGGTATCGTCAAGCACCACGATGGGGAAACTAAGGTTGCCCACTAACGAGTTACCTTCGCTTTCGTCAACGGGACACCGGTAGCCCTTATAGTTCACCATATAAAAACCGAAAATGGCTCTTCAAACAGCCTGTATCGATGAGGTAGCCGTGCTTGTCGCCGGTTACGTTATTTCATGCCCGCTACGTCAGCGAGAACCAACGCAGGTACAGCAGAGGTTCTGGCGCATACAATGATAGCAACCGTCCACCATGTCTGGGAAGAGAACGAGCAGTTTAGGGTTTTGTCAGCTTCCATATACCACCAAAATCAAAGCCCACTTTTTACGAGTCGATACGATGCCATTTTTTTGTAGATACGAATGCTTTCCACATTAGGACTCAACTTCCTCCACTCCCCTCCGCTCCCCTCCACTCCACTCCCCTCACTCCCCTTCTCCTCCGTTCCATATTCCCCTAACTATACACCACCTCTCCGCCGCTCAAATCAAACGAGATGCTCGGGCCATGGCCCAATCCCCTTCTTCTCCATATTAGTAATAAACCAGTCGTTTACGAACGACACCAACAGAAGCACAAACATGTTGCGCTCGTTGATCCGGTTGTAATCGTGCTGGGTGACAATCCCCTCCTCCTTGGCCGCCTTGGGCGTCTGGTGCAACCCGTGGCCAAACTCCGCATACACCGAGTCCTCAATCCCGTGCACTGGGTCGTAGCAAATGTCCTCCCGCTCAATGCCAAGGAACCGGTTGCCGATCAGCCGCTAGTACTTGAAGTGGCGGTAGATCTACCCGCCAAGGATGGTGGTCTTTTTGTTGAACGACGCCGTCAGCGCCTTGGAGGAGGTTCTCACCTCCTTGAAAACGTTTCTCGTGCTCTGCACCAACTCGTGGTGCTGGCGGTTGGTGCGGAGGTGGTCTGGGTAGATGTGCTTGACCTGCACCGGGGTGGCTAGCGCGTTTATACATCTCACCAAATACTGTAGCCCTCTAACTACTGGGTAGTTATATCTCAATAGGTTACATAAAATCACATTCCTACATATTTCTGCCCTATATGAGATACTGCTGCTGAATTCCCAATGGCGCACCAATACTCGCCACTGGCTACGGCACACTTACGATCTGTGACGCTACGACCCACAAGGCTCACTTCGAGACTGCTCTTGTTCCCTACCCACCTGGATATCTGAGTGCTCTATACCCCAATGATTGAGGTGTATTGCGTCACCAAAGCAATGTGGCCAAGGCTGAACCGACTCCACCACACGCCCCGAATACAAAAGAACACGTCCATATTCACGCCTCAGACACAAAATCTAGCCTTTGAGATTAAGATCGAAACCTGTGGCGACACATCCACAAGCTGTGCAGAACTAAAATATCGTCTAAAATTGCCCCTAGTTGTCTACTACACATAATTTACCCCTGTGTTCCCTTCCCCAACGTACACACTCTCCAGTAGTAGTCCCACAAAACCAGTAGTTGCCAACTGAGGCACCCTTAGTACTTGCTTTGCTTTCCGGAACAACCATTCGCCCAGAACGCTCTGGTCCTAGCACTGATTCAAAAGTAATAAGTAGAGAAGACACCACCAACACGCGTCTCCAAACTGCCTCTAATGAGGGTCCCGTCCCCTAAACGCTTCAACCAGCCAGCGCGTGCCTGGTGTCTCAACCGCAAAAGGGGGCCTTGTGATTACATTAAACGCCGGTTATTGTAGCAATAGCTGGTTGCTAGTAAGGTCAGGATCCAAAGTTACAACCAACATACCCGAAACGACCACGAAATAAGCGGCACGGCCACCCAACCACAGAACTATAGCATAGCCAAACTTTACACAACGCATTCTCCACACCAGTACCAATAATCACTCCTATCGCAACTTTTCAGCCAGCTCCGCCACTTTTTGGGCTAGTGCCACTACAATAGCTCTAGGGTTCTCGCATACCCAATGAGGCAAGCGTACTACATACAATGGGGAACGTCACTGTCGCCGTCTGCGTGCTCATTCTCGCTGCAGAGTATATCCATGCAAGCGATCGATTTAGCGAGGGACACAATCTTGGCGTATGCAGACCAAGCATGGAGTGAGCGTAGAAGCCTATAGGTTGCGAAAGGGAGATGAAAGAACAAATTGAACCGTTGATTCATGTTATACCAAGCACTGGCTATCGTCTACCACCAAAACCAGATTGGCGCCATGGCTGCTTCACCGGGAGCTTGACTATTCGTCGTTGAGGCAGACAATTGGGTGCAAATTTACAGAAATAAGAAGAGTAGGTTTAAAAACATACGAACAACCCATTGCGCTTTGGGTTGTGGCGTTCCTACTAATAACGCTATAACTGGGGGGCATTCTCAACTACCTATCCTCATTTTTCGAGATACAGGCGGATCCTAGGGAGATCGCGCATCCCGAGGCGCGTCATGCAGCGTCTACACTTTGAGTCAAAATTAGCCACGCTACAGACAAAGCGCGGGGTAACTAAGCATGTAGACCAGTGTTTGATACAGTTAGCTATCCATTCCAACTTCCCCGGGCTCAATTGCTCGTAAATTACCGTTCGGCACCCATTGTTTGGGTGCCGATTACTAGTTGACATGCCGATAATATCGTTCCCCGCTCTCCTGTCTACAGAGCGTTACCCGCCCCACAGCCCAGCCGCTGAGCTATAAATATGGGTGCTCCCCCCAGATTTTGATTTTTTTTATCTACAACTTCCTCAGCCACCACCATCCGGAGTAAGTATTCGGGGCACCAGCCACCAGCCACTCAACCACAGCCTACCACTAACAGATACTAGCCAGCCTGGTCACTGGACTTCTATGCTACTGTGATGGTAGCATTGAGCCACCCGGGGTACCCCAGCCATGGCGCCTTGCTGGGTATATAGAGTATATAGAGGGGTGGCCACCCTGGCCCACCCCACCTCGGTCACTGGACCTCTATGCTACTGTGGTGGTAGCATAGAGCCACCCGGGGTACCCCAGCCATGGCACCTGGCTGGGTATATAGAGTGTATAGAGGGGTGGCTGACCACGGCCACCCCGGTGTAGAGGATGGCTGACCACGGCCATCCTGAGGGGTGGGCCAACAGGTGGCCCCTCCGGTGTAGTAGGGTGGCTATGGCCGGCCCTGTGTAGGCGGGTGGGCCGACCACGGCCACCGCGCAGTAGGAGGCGGCTACGGCCAGCGCTCTGTAGGCGGGTGGGCCGGTACGGTCACCCCGATGTAGGAAACGGGGTGGGCCCCCTACGGCCCCTCCGTTTTGTGACCTAGGGAGAACCCCCTACGGTCACTACGGTTCGTGATCACCGGGGAGAGCCCCCTACGGTCAGTCCGTTTTTTCGATTTTTCGGCCATTTTTTTAACAGTCGCTTAATTTTTCGCTTAAAAAATATGTCATTTCGATCTTGAGGTGCGTGAGTATAAACCACTGGTCGTCTTTACGGTAAGAATTCAGGTGGATTTTAGAATTACATTCCAGTTTTTAACATTGAGAAAATCTTTCCTTCTTACAACCTAGACTTTCACCGCCCTTCCAGGGGGCAAAGAACTATAACAGGTGACCCTTAACCCAGTAGGCGGGTGGGTCAGCGGCCTACCCAGCGTAGTAGGATGGAACGGTTACCCCGTGAGGCACGTGCTGCATCTGGTGGGGGTGAACTATGCGGGTTGCGGGAAGCTGGCTTTGACAGAGGAGTCCGTATGGTGTGGAATCTGATGCTCTGACCTGTGGTTGATACTACAGTCACTGTATGGTTTGGACAATTAGGTTGATCCCGCTTTGGTTAGCCCATAACTGGACTCTGGGGGTAAAAGATACGATAAAAGTTAGAAGAATTCAGATTTCAATCAATTCATTCCATTAGGAGGTGTGTGATAAATAGCACACTCCCAAACATGAAATTGATCACAAAGAAGAGGTCAACGGGTCGGATGACCTCGAAACCCGTTGAACAATAATTTGTTCGGTTGTTTAATTTGACGAAGGCTGTGAGCGTGGCTTCTTTCGGTATTTCGATCCGAAGCGGTACAATCCCCGCCCTCATATGCGTGGCTGGCTCCAAAGATATTGATTGAAGAGGCTGCCAGATAGTCCAAACGGTTTAAGGTAGAGTCTTCTTTAGTGAATATAGCAGATACTCCGTACAAGATGATCAGTATAGGCTGTAACTTATTTCCCTTGCATTGTTCATATGAATCTGGTTTGTTTCATTTCGGTAAAATGATGCCTACAATACTTCCGTTCCATTTCGATGGCTTGAATAACACCCTACCCGCATCGATCAATTCCCGTGCTCCTTAACTCCTATCCCCCTTTATCGCTATCTATTGTTTCAAACCAACACCTATGTTAACCATAACTCTATCTTATCTATTCCTTATCTATTCGTAACCGTTCATAATCATATAATACACTATTGTACAGTCGTTCCAATAATTTTTGTAAACTTTTAGATACAGGAGTTCAAAATTGATATCCGGGTAGTGCAAAAAAAACTTCCGGTGAGACCCAATCTCGAGCGAGAAATTCCGACTTCAGTA
>JAKTTW010000078.1:0-55879 GCA_030560525.1 Diutina catenulata
ACTGAAGTCGGAATTTCTCGCTCGAGATTGGGTCTCACCGGAAGTTTTTTTTGCACTACCCGGATATCAATTTTGAACTCCTGTATCTAAAAGTTTACAAAAATTATTGGAACGACTGTATGGCTATTTGCCAAAATTTGTCAGATGTTACCATGAATGCCATATGCTTATCGTGTTTGACAATAGAGACAGTAGAACCCCGCAGATACCCCTTACTATCGCACGTACCCCCGTCACGTCAACCGTCACCTCTACCCATCCGAAACGATTTCCTAAAGCGCTCTCTCCGGCTACCTTTCCTTTTTCGGAGGTCACGTCACCAACTGCTCCACAAACTGCCACAACCGTTTTAAGCCCCGAGTAAGCCCTACTGTGGCGTTCGTGCCGAGGTTTATAAAACCTCCATGTGCTAACCGTGGCGTCACGTCGCGTCGTGGTCAGATCCCGCGGATTGTTCATCAAACGGCTGAATAGTGACTTCGGATCGGTCACGTGAGTGACTACCGGGATGACGCGGCGGGACTCGGGGAGCAATCTGCCAAGAGAGGCGGCAAACGGCGGAAACCAGCCTGCTGGGGCTACTCTACACCGCCAGCTAACCCCAGATCCCACCTTTCACGCACCCTATCCCCCGAATCCGGCCCCAAAACCCCGTTCCCCATCTCGCACCTGTATGCCCTACCGGGCCGGCTCCGCATGTTTCCATGCTGCCTGCACACAACCCCGGTCGATACTTAAACCCATCTTCCCCGGTTTTTCTTAGCCATGAGCTGGAAACAGACCAAACAGCGGTTCACTGAGAACCCCACCGTCCAGAAGGTGCGGGCGAACCCCGTTTACCGCGCGATATCCTGGGTCTACCACTTTCTCCTCTCCAACTGGTTCTTCTGCCTCTTGGGGGTGTTTGTCGGGTTGGCCTACAAGTTCCCCGAGTTTGCCAAACAGGGAGGCATGTTGCGCGCAGAATACACCATCGGCTACGGTGCAGTCGCGATCATTTTCCTCATCCTGGGGTTGCTGATGCTGTCACGAGACCTCTTGAAAAACATGTTGAACTGGCGGGCACACTTCATTGTGTTGACGTCGTCGTTTTTGATCACCTCGGCGATCATCTACGGGATTTGTAGCGGGATCTACGCGGCCCACAACGACCAGATCGACGACTGGGTGCTTGTGGGGCTCATCGTCACCCACGCGTGTCCCACCACGGTGTCTTCCAACGTGGTGATGACGAAACAGGCGCACGGTAACGACATTTTGACCCTTTGCGAGGTGTTTATCGGTAACCTTTTGGGTGCGTTCATCACCCCGGCCATTTTGCAGATGTACATGCAGGGCCAGTGGGACTTTGGTAACCCGAAGCACCAGGGGGGCCAGCGCGAGCTGATGAGCTCGCTTTACGGGTCCACGATGCAGCAGTTGGGGTCGCTGGTGTTTGCTCCGCTCTTTGTGGGCCAGGTGATCCAGAACATCTGGCCCAAGCAGACCAAGTGGGTGCTCACCACGTTCAAGCTCCTGAAGGTGGGGTCGTTCATGTTGCTTTTGATCATGTTCCAGTCGTTCTCGACGGCGTTTGCCCAGAACGCGTTCGAGCTGGTGTCGCACCTCTCGATCGTGTTCTTGGTGTTGTTCAACCTCGGGATCTACCTCTTTTTCACGGTGCTCTGCTTCTTCTACGCCCGCCCGTGGTGGATCATCAAGATTTTCAACCACGAGCCCACTGAAGCAGACTCCAAGCTCTACACCTACGGGTACAAGCTTCTCCGCCCCTTCTACTGGAACAAGCGCGACACCGTCGCCATTCTCCTCTGTGGCCCGGCCAAGACCGCTGCGTTGGGTGTGTCGTTGGTGTCGTCGCAGTACGGAGCCCACAACCCGCGGTTGGGTATCATTTTGGTCCCGCTCGTGCTCTACCAGGCCGAGCAGGTGCTCACAGCGCAGGTGCTCACCAAGTTTATGAAGAAGTGGATCTACGCCGACGAGCCCAAGGACGACGAGGAGCATTTGCGCGACGATCCCCCGGAGGTGATCACCGACGACGTTCCTGTGATGCCCGAGGACGTCACCGTTGACCTGGACTCGTACAACGTGGAAAAACAGGCTCCGTCTCTGGAAGACAAGCATTCGCATTAGCATATAATAGAGTAATAGACAGTGTCGCATGGATTACGAGGCTAGACGGTGACTAATATCAGACGATACCTGCGGCCATGTGAAAAGCCGAAAATGAGCAAGCGAGGTACGTTATGAAGCAGAGGGAAAGTAGACTGAGGTAATGTAGGCAGAGGCGCGCCTTGAGAATGGACTGGTTCTACTCACTTAGCCAGCCCTTACCTTACTATTCAGCTACGTTCGCTACTTCTCGCTAACCGTTTGACACATTCGGACCCATTTACGAGCCCGAGTCACAGCCGTGCCTAGCCCGCTCACTTCTGACAAACTCTGAATCACGGAGTTTACGATGACAAATGGGCCCACTACTTAAACCGCTCATGTCTTTGTAGCCACCAATGTACATCCCCAAAGCTTATGACGAAGGAGACTGGCAACAGGTCCAGTTCCTCATTGAGAAGTACCCGCTCGCCACGGTGGTGACGGAGGACTTGCAGGCCAACCACTTCCCGTTCCATCTCGAGCAGCGCGGTGACGAGCACGTTCTCATTGCCCACATCGCCAAGGCCAACCCGCAACGGGCTATGTTGGCTAGCGGGAAGCCAGTGCTAGTGGTTTTCCAGTCCCACGACAGCTACATCTCGCCGTCCTGGTACGAGGAGACCAAGCCAGACACCCACAAAACGGTGCCCACCTGGTGCTTTGCCGCTGCCCACATCCAAGGGGTCCCGAAGGTGGTGGACAGCGAGGACTTTCTTGACCACGCACTTGAAGCACTCACCACCCAGGAAGAAGGCCAAAGGGAAACACCGTGGAAGGTCAGTGACGCTCCCGAGCGGTACACGGCCATCATGAAGAAGGCCATTATCGGGCTCGAGATTGTGGTGGGCGAGTGGCAGTGCAAGTACAAGATGGACCAGAACCAGAAGGAACGGGACGTCACGGGGGTAGTCCGGGGCCTTGTGAGGGACGACGGGAAGCACGCCATGCTGCACTTGGTGGAGGACACCTACGAGAGACGGAAAGTGAAAACGAGAAGTAGAAGGTAGGCAGAAAGCTTTTGGTATGAGATGAGAATATATTGTCAACTAAAATGAACAGTCACAATAAGATTTCGGTTCTGAACAACCCAATTTGTCTAGTAAAGTCATTGAGAAGCCTACCAGAATGAACAGGACATTGAGATTCTCGGTTCGAATGAACTCAATTGAACCGCATTGGCTATATTGAGCGGGAATTACAATATCTCTGAGTCGAATCAACACAATGGAAATAGTATATACTGAACGGCCACTATAACAATTGCGGTTCGAATCAATTCGTTGGTCTAGCCATATGCAACCAACCAAGTTGAACGGACAATGAAATTTCCAGTTCGAGTCAACTAGTTGAACCAGAATAGCCAACGACAAGCCACTGTGACCTTTCCAATTCGAATCTCAATTGAACCAGTGTACATAGCCAACCAATACAAAAGCCACTATGAAGTTTCCAATTTGAGTCTCGGCTGAACTAGCACTACAGCCAACCAAATGAGCAGTCACATTGAGATTTACGGTTCGCGTCAACCCAATTAAACAAGCAATAATTAGCCAACCAGGATGAACAGTCACTGACATTTTCAGTTCGAATCTACGCAATTGAACCACAATACAGAGCCTACAAATACGAAAAGCCACTATACCTTTCGAGTCTCGATAGAACTAGCAATACAACCAACCAAAATGAACCACTACACACTTTCTAATCACTCAACTAGCAATATACAGCCAGAAACAACAGTAAAAACCACTGGCTTGGGTTTTTATTTTACCCTGCCCGTGTCTACCCCCTCCTCTACCTACCCCTCTGCCTACCCCTCTGCCTACCCCTCTGCCTACCCCTCTGCCTACCCCTCTACCTACTCTCTTCTTTGTCTCATTACTAAACCTTTTACGGACTTTGTGCCTAACCTCAACTCGCGTCCTAAATCTTCAACTCGGACTTGGTCCCCTTCACCACCCCAAGCACGTTCTTCGGCACATACTTCAGGATAAAGTTGTCCGCGTGCAACATCACAAACAGCTCGGTGGCGTCGCGGCCCGCGTAGGTGGTGATCAGGTGCTCGCCGCCGGGATGGTGCTTCGCAAACTGCGTCAAGTCCACCACCACGTTCTTGATGATGCACCAGCAGTCCCCGGGCGTGTTGTGCTTGGCAATCTCCTCGAGCGTGAACTCCTTGTCCGGAATAACAAATGGCTCCGCGGGCTTGCGCTCGTGCTTGTTCACCCCCTTGTCACCACTCTCGCCCTCGCCCGCCCCGCTCTCGCCAAAGTCAATCACCACCCGCCGCGACGACTGGTCCACGTGCACGTTGATCATGTCGAGCCTCGCTGCCGCCAGCCGCCCGGCCGCCAACTTCTCCATGGCAAACGCCAGCGCCTGGTCCGCCGCCAACCGCCCAAACACCACGCACGCAAGCAACAGCGACCCCCCGAGCCGGTTGTGCCCGTGGACCCCGCCCGCGACCTCGCCCGCGGCGTACAACCCCTCGAACGGCTCGCCCAGCTCCTGGATCACCCGCAGGCGCTCGTCGATCTTGACGCCGCCCATGGTGAAGTGGAGCACCCGGGTGATGTACGACATGTAGTACTTGGCCTCGGGGTCCCACTTCACGGGCACGTTGGGGAAGAACCGCTTGCCAAACGGGTCCTTCTCCTCGCCCAGCGCCGCGCGGTTGTACTTGGCGATCTCGCCGGCCAACACCTCGGGCGCACACCCGATCTCCTGCGCCAACTCCGCCCCCGTCACCGTCTTCATCAAGTTGCGCTGGTGGTAGTGCTTGATGTGGAACTCGAGCTGCGCCCCCATCGCCTCCGAGAGCACGAGCCGCAACGGGCCCTTGCCCGCGGCCACCTGCTTCTCCATCTCGCCCGACACGTGGTCGCGCGGGCCCAACTCGTCGACAAACCGGTGCCCGTCCGCGTTGAAGATGAGCCCGCCCTCGCCACGGAGAGCCTCGGCCCCGAGGAACAAGAACCGCGGGGCCAGCTTGCCGCTGATGGTGTCGCGGTCGTCCAAGTCAATGAGCCCCGTCGGGTGCACCTGGACCTTGTCCATGTCCACCGCGGCCCCGTGGTTCTTCATGACGATCTTCTGCCCGTCCCCGGTGGCGTGCACGCCGTTGGTCAGCGGGAGATCGATGATGTCCGGACGGTGCTTGCGCAAGAGCGAGTTGCGGGTGAAGTCGGCCGCGTAGCCCCCGGTGGACAAGATCACCGGGCCCAGCACGTCGTAGTACTCCTTGGTGTCGAGGTTCTTGTAGTGGACGCCGGTGACCACGCCGTCCTCGCGCACCAAGTCGAGCACCTGGCTCTTCTTGAGGATGGCCACCCGGTGGGGCTCGGACTCCGCGAGCTCCTCGAGCGTCTCGAGCAACCGGTAGGTGATGGCCATTCCCGGGAACTTCAGGTCGCGTCCGCGGTGGGTGCGGGGCTGCGAGTGGCCGCCCAACCGCGACACCACCAGCAAGTCGAGCCCGAAGTCGTCCTGGAGCCAGTGCACCGCCTCGGCCAGCTTGTAGGTGAGCACCCGGAGCAAACCGGGATTGGCCCGGTCCTTCGCCGTGGCCACCAGGTCGTCGTAGAACTGCTTCGCCAGGTCGTGGATGTTGGCGGAGTCGAGCTGGGTGTGGGTGCCCGCACCGTTGATGCCCAGGGTGGCCTTGCCGGAGTTACCGGAGAGAAAGTCCTGTTTGTCCAACAACACCACGTTACCGCCGCGCTGGTACACCTGGTGGGCGGCGGAGAGGCCGGCGAGGCCTCCGCCTACGACTATGATTGCGTTTGAGGGGAGCGTCATTGGTGGACTGTGTGGTGGGGTGGTCCTTATATACCCAACCAGCACCCGAACAAAGGTAAACGCGGGGGGAGCCGCGCCGAAATGGCGTGGTCGGAGACGCGGTAGCCGGAGAACACGTCAGTGGTCCGGGCGGGGGATAGGGGTGGCGCGGGTGGTGTGGTGGGTGCGTTTTTAGGTGGGTTTGTAGGGCGTTTTTGGGTTTTGGTGGTCTACGGTCTACGGGCTCGGAGATAGTGGGGTGGTTTTGGTGGTTTTGAGCGGTTCGAGCGGTTTGGGTGGTGTTAGCGCTAAGAACGGAGATTGAACTCCAGGACTCGGCTCGGAGTGGGACATGCGCAACAATGGTCTCCGATCGTATGATCTCGACCCCGCCGCCATGCCGAGCTTGGCGTCCTGTGATTATGGAGATAGTGCCAGGTAGGCCGTATAGGGAAGGGGCACAAACGGACAAAGAGACAGAGACAAAGACACACAACGGACAACGGTTACGGACGGCTCAGGAACGGGCTCAGCACTACAATCGGGCTGTGTCGTATCAGCAGATTGCGTATCGTTCCTGGCCCCTGAGTTCCTCTAACCGTTACCGCTATCGCCGGAGCGAATCACCGGCCCGCGGAATAAGCACTACTAGAGAGCTCTACGGAAGGTCGTAACAAGCTAGCGAAAACCCTGGGGCATGGCCAGACACCACGTGACCGCCCCCCGGTTGGCCCATCGCCATATCTAGCCGCGATCGCCGCCCACCCCAGCTTTTTCACCGCTGGCTGCCTCCACGCGTTCCCCACACCTGCCTAATCGGGGTCCGCCCCTATGCAGGTCCCCCGCGTAGATAAATGCCCGGCCCAACCACCTCCAAACCAAGATGCCCACCTACGACGAAGTGGCCAAACACAACTCGAAGAGCGACTGCTGGGTGATCATCCACGGCAAGGCGTACGACGTCACCGACTTTCTCAGCGAGCACCCGGGCGGGTCCGCCATCATCCTCAAGTACGCGGGCCAGGACGCTACCAAGGCGTTTGACCCAGTGCACCCGGGCGACACCTTGACCAAGTACTTGAACAAAAAGTTGCACCTTGGCGAGGTCACGGGGACGCCTCCGAAAAAGACGAGGCCGGCGAAAAAAGCTGCCTCCGGGCAGGCCAAGCCCAAGAAGGGCAACCACGTCGACGAGTTCGACGTCGAGTACGACGAGCAGGAGGGGATGGAGCCGTTCCCGTTTGACGCCCCGGAGGCGGCCGGGACCAGCTCCGGGACCTCCTCCGGGGAGGACGACGACGAGGTGGACGAGTACGGCGACCCGTTGACCGAGGACGAGAAGCGCCGGCGCGAGGCCATCCTGCGGATGCCCGACTTGACCCAGATCTACAACTTGAACGACTTCGAGTACGTGGCCCGCCACACCATGGAGAAGACGGCGTGGGGCTACTACTCCAGCGGGTGTGACGACGAGATCACCCTCCGCGAGAACCACTTGGCGTACCAGCGCATCTACTTCAAGCCGCGGGTGCTCCGGGACGTCACCAACATCGACTTGCTGACGACGATGAACGGCACCAAGGTGGCCGCGCCCTTCTACATCACCGCCACCGCGCTCGGGCGCCTCGGGCACGACGACGGCGAGAAGGTGCTCACGCGGCTGGCGGCCAAGCAGAACGTGATCCAGATGATCCCCACGTTGGCCCTGTGTCTGTTTGACGAGATCGTGGACGCGGCCGACGGCAAGCAGACCCAGTGGTTGCAGCTCTACGTCAACAAGGACCGCGAGGTGTGCAAGGAGATCATTGAGCACGCGGAGAAGCGCGGGGTCAAGGGGCTCTTCATCACCGTGGACGCTCCCCAGTTGGGCCGGCGCGAGAAGGACATGCGGCTGAAGAACATCGAGGACGTCTCCCACGTCCAGGGCGAGGGCGAGGACGCGGACCGCTCGCAGGGCGCGGCCCGGGCCATCTCGTCGTTCATCGACACCGCACTCAAGTGGGACGACTTGCCGTGGTTCCGGCTGGTCACCAAGATGCCCATCTTCCTCAAGGGCATCCAGTGTGTCGAGGACGCGCTTCTCGCGGTGGACGCGGGCGTGGACGGGATTGTCATTTCCAACCACGGTGGGCGCCAGCTCGAGTTTGCGCCTCCGCCCATCCAGGTGCTTGCGGAGTTGATGCCCATCCTCAGGGAGCGGGGCGTGGATACCGACAAGTTCCAGGTGTACGTCGACGGCGGGGTGCGGAGAGCCGGCGACATTCTCAAGGCCATCTGCTTGGGGGCCAAGGGGGTGGGCATTGGCCGCCCGTTCTTGTACGCGATGTCGACCTACGGGGACGACGGTGTCTACAAGGCGATTCAGATTCTCAAGGACGAGATGGAGATGAACATGCGGTTGTTGGGGGTGACGCTGATCTCGCAGTTGGACGAGACGTACTTGGACTTGAAGTGGATGAACCGGTCGATTCCCGAGGACAAGTTGTTTGGGCGGGTGTACGAGCCGATGTTGCCGCCGCCGTTCAAGAGCAATCTTTAGATATAGAGTAATGACATGAGATATTGGGTGAGGTCGGGGTAGACGAGGCTTAATGAGGTAGTGGGTAGCACGAGGTATTATGGTAGGAACAACTAAAGGCAGTCTGACGATTGCTAGAATGACGATCTGAAATACTACGACAATCGGAAAATACTACGATGATCTGAAATACTACGACGATCTGAAATACTACGACAGTCTGAAATACTACGACGATCTGATTTGCTACGATCATCGTTAATCTCAGTTCCTTGGCACAATAAACTCTTCATTCATATGTCCACGTCCAATTAAGCAACAAGTACCTCTTACTTCTCTAAAGTTTGAGAATAGCCTAAGGACATTTCGTCCCCGAGACTTCTAATCATTCGCGTTACCTCCAGGGCCCTTGGACCAATTGGAAAATCCCTTAATGGCACAAGACAATAGCGGATACACAACAGAGACAGGATCATGTACTACGCCCCTACTACGCCCCCACTACGCCGTGTTTCCTTCGATAATGCACCTCCAAATGAGAATTCTCGGGATAATGTCCCGTTTGGGACAAATTAAGAAATCAGGCGGAGTGGCCTTATCCAGCCAGTTTCGGACAAACCCACCACGAATGACACCCGAATAGCCAACAGCGCCGGTCCACGGCCCGCGACCGCCCACGCCCGTTATCTTATCGAGCCCGCAAAATCGTCCAATCACAGCACCGGTACGACGAGCGCCGTCCGATAACAACCCCACCCACCAGCAACCCCGCCCACGAGGGTATGGACCCGGAGCCCGTTTCACCTGTCTCATCGGAATGCTCGGTGTTTAGGGCAAGGCGATGCCCTTGCGTCGTTTTACGAGGGCTGACAGGTGTCAAGCGCAGCAGGGTGAGATTCCACGGAGTTCCGTGGGGGCGTGGGGGCAGCGGCAGAGAATGGCCCTGCCGTCCTCTTCGGTTGCGTGACATTCTGGGGGTGTTTTGCAGCCATTCATGCAACCACAGTTGACAGCTACATGCGCCGTTAGGGTTAAGCGGCTAACGCGGAAGTACGTGAGTTAAAACCGCGCGGGGGGTGACTGAGTAGTCACAGAGATCAAACGGCTACGGTACGGCTAGCAGTCAGCCGTAGGATGGCCCGTGGAGAATCTCCCAAAAGAGACGAGACGAAACGAAACCCACGATATCCCACGATATCCCACGTTACACCTCACGATAAATTCCACTCACGAAGCTGGGCCCAGCCTCAGGTGGTCCCGTGACTCTCGTAGACCTGCGAACCCAGTGATCTCGGGTTATTTTGAGACAATTACGCTGCAGCCGATCTGCCGTTCATCTCATCGAAGGTCACATGACCACCACTCTGGTTGCCACCCGATGGTCAACCACCACAAACAAGGGGCTGCTTTTGCCGAGTGTCGGCAGCCACCCACAAGCGAATTACACCCAACGAAGCAACGCCGAGGCGTTTCCACCACTTCTGGCGTGGTGCACCTGCGTATGTGCGCTTCTGTGGATCCCCGCGTAGACAATAGGGCGTAACCAGCCCGATCAGGCGATCGCCACCGGGCGGTTGCGACGGCACAAGTGTGGAGGTGCGGTCGCTTAAGTCGCCACAAAACCAGTGTCCGCTCCGCAGTCATCTACCGTAGCTTTGTCCTTACTAACGCTTACCCAATGTGGGCCGACCCGTGCCTGCGGTGCTTAACTCCGTTGAGGCTAGCCCGACCACCGCTCCCATCTGACGCACGCGGAGGCGCATGACCGCCACCTACCGACGGCAAAGCACCTCAACGGCGCGCGGGCCCGCATGGAGACGGTGGTAGTCGTTTGCTACGAAGCCCGTGGGGGCGCGTTCGGCGATTACGGGAAAAAGAAATTCTCAGAGCCCAGATGGTCGACGGTGGCGAAGCCCGGTAACCTCTGGCGGCCACGCACGGTGGCCCCGCCCAACCCGGCCAGCAATTTGCCACGGTGGAGAGCAGCATGCACTTTGTATATTTTTCAGCAAGGAAAAAGAAAAGCAAGCTGACATTATTTTGCAACTAGTCACAGGCAGCCTCTTTTTTCGGTAGTGGTCGCGACCGAGGATTAGCGACGGGACCGGGACAGGGACAATAGCGCCACACAATGGCGAAGCAACCCAGCACAAGTAGGACGGGGTTTCGTAGTCGCTTGACCATTTTGGAGCGGACGGCGAACGCCCCGGTTACGTGCCCGCCACCTCACGTGATGATCATGCACACCCGAAGCCCATCTAGCAGGACATTTTTTCTAGCCGCTATCCTGGATATCACTAGTGCCCCACTCCACGATTCTTCTCCGGACTAGCGACCGCCTCCGCGCCCCGTTGTGTGTTTACTGCTTAGCGCACCCCGTTCTCGGTCGCCCCTTCCCCCGTACCTGATACTAGCTTTTCGTTTGCGACGGCTAGTAGTGGACTTTCTGACCCCCTGGTTGGCTGTCCTTTTTGTCTGTTCGAGTCCGCTGGTGCACAGCTAGTGGTCTCCGGCGTTTTTTAGCTGCCTCCCATCCGTTTTCACGCGAGGTTTAGCTGTTTGGAGCACTTGGTTGGTCTCGTTGCCCCATATATCCTTGCACCACCGGTTGAAATCAGGTGTTAAGCCCCTTCGACCCGTTTACTGGTGTTTAGTCGAGTGTCTCGTGAGATCAACGTCTTCCCCGTTCTCGCCACTCCCAATTTTCGCCACTCCCGCTTTTACTTCCCAGCTTTTGAGTGGTTTTTGCGACTCGCTAGTGGTATAACCAACACCCTCCCGGAAAAACAGACGCTAATTCCGTGGTTGCAGTCGAAACTTGCACGAAAAAAGGTTTTCGACTCATAACCCTTTCCAATCGGTTTCCCATCGGTTTCCCATCGGTTTCCCATCGGTTCCCCATCGGTTTCCAGTCCACTCTCTGGTTTCCATTTAACCCGGCTTCAGCTCATTTTCAAGCCTTTCCGTACCTCACGGTACCATAAATTCACTTAGCCACCTCACTCAGCCACCCCACTAACCCCCATGGTTGTCATTAACGGCGTCAAGTACGCCTGCGAGCGGTGCATCCGCGGCCACCGGGTCACCCTGTGCACCCACACCGACCAGCCGCTCACCATGATCAAGCCCAAGGGCCGCCCGGCCTCCCAGTGCCAGCACTGCCGCGAGCAGCGCAAAACCAAAAACCTCCACACCAATTGCACCTGTGGCAAGAAGAAAAACCACTCCGCCAACTGCGGTTGCCACAAGCCGTTGACACACTGCACCTGCAAGCTGAAAAAGAAGTTGGCCGACAAGGGCCTGCTGGCGCTGATGCTGCTGCAAGTGCTGATACCGGCGGTGCTGTCGCAGCTGCTGCTCTCCGGGATGGCCCCCATGGCGGGCCCAGGCGAACAGAAGAACCAGTACATCGTCGAGGACGTGGCTCTCCCGTACTACGTGCTGGGGATGTTTGACTTGTTCAGTCGCGAGACCACCCCGCGCAACGGCAACGGGCAGGGCCGCCCCACCAACATGGAGCCCGATCTCACGAGTTTCGACAGCTCGTTGGGGCTGGGGATCGCGCCTCCGACGCCCGCGGTGCCCCAGAACGGCCAGCTCAACTCGCTCAACCCGCTCAACCCGCTAGGGTTTGACCAGGAGTACATGCTGACCACCGCCACCAAGGGTGGCGACTCGCTGGCTCTGGAGACCCCGGTCTCCCTCCTGGCGGCTCCCCTGACGACCGAGTCGCAGCCTCCGATGTCGCAGCCCCTCCAGGGCATTGGCATGGGCCTGGGCACGATTGGGCCCGACGGGCAGCTGTATTTGGCGCCCCTGGAGCTCGATATGGTGGACCGGATGTTCCCGTTGTTCCCGCTTGTGGGCCTGGCGCTGCTCGACAACGAAGACACTCTCTTCATCGAAAAGCCGCTGCTGAACCCGTACGCCCCGCAGGCGCAGCGGACCCAACCCAACCCTCTCACCCAGATGAACATGGACCAGTTCTCGCAACGTCCGGGGCTCACGCGACCGGAACTGGTGCTTCTGGATCTGCTGTTTGACTTGCCGGCGGCGCTGCTGGCATTCCCTCCGGTGGACCCGAAGCCCGAGTACCTGGCGGACATGCTCAACCCGAGCACGATCTTCAGCGACTTGGCCCTGTACGACTTTGACCACCCGCCTCGGTTCAACACCCAGACGCCGACGATCCCGGAGGAAGTGGAGGCCCGGCCAAACTTGGACTTAGGCAGCCCGCGGGTGCCCCATTTTTCCCCGGCCACCTTCCAGTAGCCGGTACGACTCGACGAAGATTAATAATAAGCATGGTTTGTAATATATGATAGAGAAACGGAGAAAACGGAGAAACGAGGAATAGAGAAACGGGAAACGAGAAACGGGGAAACAGAGAAACAGTAGTAACGTGTATGGCTGCAAATCGACGCAATTGCCTATTTGGGTGGTTGAAGAAGTTGAAATTCAAATTTAGTCCTTGAAGTCGATCCTTCAGTCGATCCTCAAGTCAATCCTTGAGGTCAATCCATCAGGTCGATCCTTAAGCCGATCTTTACATTAATATATGTGATAGCTTAATGGTGCTTGTCTTTCGTTCTGTATAGTCTATACAACTTCACCAGATTTGGTTTTGCCGTCCACCACCGACTCCAACTTTCTCTCCTCGTGGGCGATATCCTCCTTCTTGGGGATCGCGTCCTTGTTACCGTCACCGTCGCCAATGACCTCGTTGTAAGGCTTCTCTCCCAACACGGTGATCCGGAAGTGGTGGCGGTGGCCCGTCTCGTGTCTCAAAAAGTCCAATGTGGCCAGGTGCAAGAGAATCCGGTTGTCCCAGGCAATCACCAGTCTAGAGTCTCCACCACGGTGGAGGGCTCTCACCTGGAACTCGGGGTTGTTTTGCACATGGTCCACAAGGAAGTTGAGAATGGCGTCAGACTCCTGGCGCTTGACCCCGTCCACTCTCTGGGTGAACCCGGGCACAAACCACAACAGCTTCTCCCCGGTCACCGGGTGGACGCGGACCAACGGGTGCTTGGTGAACAAGTCACCGTTGACCCGCTGGGGCTGGTCCTTCGACGCTGCCAACTTGTTCTGGTACACGTTCGAGTGGATCAACGACAACAGCTCAAAGAACGTCTGGACCGTAGGCGACAACCGCCGGTAGGCCTCTCTCAAGTCAATGAAGATGGTGTCTCCACCCGACGGAGGGGCCTCCAACCCCACAAAGAACGAAAACGACGGCGGGTACGGCTCAAAAGCCACATCCGAATGCCATCGGAACGTCTTGGTGGTGTCCTCGTAGACAGGAGCGTAACGCTCGTCGCCCCCAGCCTTGCGGAAGGTCGTCAACAACTCCGGGTAGCCCTTGGCCGAGAAGGCCACCGGGTGGACGTGCAACGGACCAAAGTACTTGCCGAACTCGGTCGCAAACTTGGGTCCCTGGTCGCGGAAGTCCTGGTTGCGGAACACGGCCACTCCCCTGGTCTCCAAAAAGAGAGCCAAGTCGTCCTTGCCAGCAGCGTCAAGCTTACTCAACTGGACCGACTCGTCCAACACTTCCGTGCCCAACTCGGGGGTCAAGTCGAATTGGTTGTAGGCCTCACGACCCTTGGGGAATAAGTGCTTGAAGTCTTTGGTTCCAAAGTGACCACGGTCCTTCACCGCGTGGTTTGGGTTGGTGAACCGGCGAAACTTGCCAATCTCCTCTTTGGCCGTGGGGGCCAAGTACTCCGGGTACTTGACCGTCTTGCGGATCTCTTCGATCTCGCCGTTGAGGATCTGGCCAGCGGTGAACTGCTTGCGTTGGTTTACGGGCTCGAAGTTATCGGACCCAGCGGGTCTGTAGGTAGTCATGGCTGATGGAGAACAGAGCGAGGCTTAGGGGTTTATATAGCTAGTTCTTGGCTGCCTGGTGGTGAATATGGGGCTATACTGGTGCCACAGCTGACAAATAGGCTTCTCCCACATGGCAACGGTCGATTCTGGGGAAATGGGACTCTTGTGTTGGCGAGTGAATTGACCATAGGCAGTGAGAACAATACCCACCACCAGCTTTAACCAAGCAGCTCTCCATTCCCGTTTGGCTTCAATCTTGCTCCTTTTATTCCTTCTCTAGTGGTTATAGAGATCAACCGTGGCTCAGGTGTGGTGGCTGCACTACCACAACTCAATGTGGCTCAACTATCTAACTTAAGCTTATCCAACTTCTCAACATTCTTCTTCATCGTCGAGTCGGCTATGATGTTCTTCTTGCGGTTGTCGGCCTTAGACTGCTCGCGCTTCGTGGCCGGGGCTGCGGCGCTGACGGGGGCCAACTCGTCAGCCAAGTAGGCAGCCAACACCTCGTCCTTCATCTCTAGCACCAGCTGCTGCTGGCTGTCCTCGGCCTTGGTCAACCGGATCAAGTACTCCAAGAGGGTCAATTCGGTCAGCCGAGGCTCGTTTTCCTCTTCGTCTTCGGACTCGGTCTCACTATCGCTGTCGCTGTCCTCTTCCTGGTCGTACTGCCCGAGGGCGATCCACTCGTCGCCCAGCTCGCGGTGGATCTTGAGGATGAGCACGGGGGTGTCCCTCGACTCTAATCGGAGCAACTTCCCCGACACCGTGTAGAACATTCTGCTCACCTCGCCAATGGCGTACTTCTTGACGAGCGGTTTGTCGTCGTCGTCGTGGTAGCGACCGTCGTCAAAGCTCTCGGTAATCGAAAACTGGTATCTCCCGTCCTTCTTCTCGATGGACGCTGTGGCCCGGGCAAACGTCTCCTTCCAGATCAACCCCTCGACCCCCTCGGTGCCCAGGTGGAAGATCGTGTACATGGTGACGTCAAACTTGGGGATGGCGGTCTCCATCATGTGGGCGGCCTTGATGAGCGACCCGGGGGACAACCCCGCCAAGTTGTGGTTCATGTTGACCCCCAGGGTCGCCAAGCACAAGTTGATCACGGGAATCACGTCCGAGATCTCCTCGCTCAACTCGTCCATGTACTTTTCGACGGTTTTCGCCGCGTCCTTCGCCGTGGTCAGCTCGAGCTTGCTGACACGGTCCCCGAACTCGTTGAACTTGAGGAACAAGTCGTTGACGAGCCCGAGCACCGTCTCGAGCACCAGGTTGCGTCCCAGAGCCAACTTGACGAGGTCAAGCAGCAGGGTGACCACCTCGATTTTCTGCTGCAACCGCTTCTTCTTCGTCATGAGCCGCTGCCGGTCCCCCTGGGGGAGCAGGTCAACGTACTTCCCAATGGTCTTGATGGCATACCCCAGGGCAAGCAGAATGCCCAGCCGGATGGCGAACAGCACGGCCTGGTTCAGGGCCTTGGCGAGAATCTGGTCCATCACGTGCGCAACTGGTGGTGGGGAAAAAAAGTGGACACACGGTGGTTACACGGTGAGAAGTGTGAGGGAAGTGGGAAGGAAGGTGGTAAACGAGAAATAGACGAGAAAACGAAGTGGGCTCACGGTGGCAAACCGGTGGACTACGGTGCCCGGGGTGGACGGGTAGAAAAAGAAGTGTAGAATGTGTTGTGAAAGTGCCTCAGGGTGTCGTTAAACACCCCCTGTTGGCGTCTTTCCCCGTCCCCGCTTGCCTACTTCCCGTTTGCCGGCCATTTGTTTTCTCATTTTCTTTCGCATGTTCCGAAGGTTGGTACGAACCATGGCCACCACCCCGATCTACAGCTCGGCCACCCCTGGGCCCATCGAGCTCTCCATCGCCCTGAAGCTCTCCAGTGCTCTTGGCCCCTCCCACTTCAAGGTGGCCAACGACTCCTCGAAACACTCCCACCACGCGGGGATGCAGGGGGCGTCCAACGTCCGCGAGTCCCACTTTCGCCTCGAAATTGTGCTGGACAAGTTCGACGGGTTGAACCTCCCCGCACGCCACCGGCTCGTGTACGGGTTGCTTGACGACGAGTTCAAGAACCAGGGCCTCCATGCGCTCCAGTTGAAGACCAAGACCCCGGCCGAGTGGGAAAAGACCAAGCGCTAGCCTGTATATAACGAATGGAATACCAGTAACCAGACGACTTTTTGGTGTGTAGAGCCAGTGCGAATGTTGCTGCAGCGGTTACGGGACTACCGCGTGGTTTTGGGCTCGAGTCTGCCGCGACGGGCAGCGCTCTTGCGCACCAACTTGGGTATCGACCACTTTGAGGTGGTGGTGTCGAACTACGCCGAGGATCTTCCGAAGCAGGGGTTGACGGTGGACGAGTACGTTGCTGCGACCTGTCGGAACAAGGCCGAGGCGATTGTGGCTGCGGGGAAGGCCCTGGACCTGGTGCTTATCTGCTGCGATACCGTGATTGACTACGACGGGGCGGTTCGGGAGAAGCCCACCACCCGCGAGCGCCAGCGGGAAATGATTGCCGAGTACCAGCAAGTGGGCACGATTCGCGTGGTGAGCGCGGTCACGGTGAAGGTGGGCGACAAGCCGCTTGTGACGAAGGTGGTGCCCACGACGCTCCGGTTCAACCAGGGCATTGACCAGGCGTGGATCGAGGGGTACGTTGAGAGCGGAGAGGGGTTGGACGCTGCGGGCGGGTTCAAGTACCAGGAGAAGGGGGCTCTCTTGTTTGACGCGATCGAGGGAGACTACTTCAACGTGGTGGGGCTCCCCGTAGCAGCGACCCACGAGTTGATCGTGAGTCAGCTTGATTAAGTTGGGGGGTAGGTGGTAGGTGGTAGGTGGTAGGTGGTAGGTGGTAGGTGGTAGGGGGTAGGTGGTAGGTGGTAGGTGGTAGGTGGTAGGTGGTAGGTGGTAGGTGAGTAGGTGAGTGGGTGGTAGGTTAGTGTTTGTAGTTAAGATAAGGAATGAGATAGCGGTGTTGTTGTCGTGGTAAGAGGGGTGGGCTCGGGAAATCTTGTAGCCTAACCCACTAGAACTACTAATGGTCATTCACCAATGGATCAGTTAAACAGAGATCGGGTTAGATCATCGTTCACGAGGCTCGCATTAGAACATTGGTACAGAGTATTACCATAATTTACAGGGCAACCATCAAACTAAAGCAACCACCAAACCATGGTTTGAAAGCAATACCATCTTAAAACACAACCCATAATCATTGCAGCCACCAAAACTATCCCTACTTCTACACCCAACACCACCTCCCACCTACTCCCTTCTCTCACCTTATCTCTCGCGTCTGGTCACGAGCCCGCACCACACACCTAAATTTCTCCGCGATGAGCATCTCCAACCACAACCATGGGGAAGATCACCGTGAGGGAGCTGCAAGCCCAGCGCCACAACCCGTTGTACAAAGACATCAACAATGCCGGGGGCACCTTCCGTGATGCTGCCGCTGCCCTGAAAAAGCGCCAGTCCGAGCGTGACCACGAGGCTGACGAAGACTACTTGGACGCCCGGATGTCGCAGAAGATTCTCAGTTTGGCCAAGGAGCAGCAGGACGAGTTGGAGCGTGAAGAAAAGGGGGCTCCTTTGCTGTTTTCCGACAAGTTCCAGGCCCAGGAGCTGGAAGAGGAGCTGGGGGAGGAGGAGGAGTACTCCGACTTCGAGGTGGAAGAAGAGGTGGTGGTGGACGAGGGCGACGCCGCTCTCTTTGACAAGTACGTCGGGGAGAAGGCTGCGCCCGGGTCGTTCAACTTGGTGGACAAGATCCTCGCCAAGATTGCCGAGCTGGACGCTGCCAAGGCCCGTGGGCCCGAGGCTCCCGAGGAGGGGGTGGCTCTTCCACCCAAGGTGATCATTGCCTACGAGAAGATTGGCCAGATCCTTGCCAGCTACTCGCACGGCAAGTTGCCCAAGTTGTTCAAGGTGTTGCCCACCCTCCGCAACTGGCAGGACGTGCTCTACGTGACCAACCCCGAGCAGTGGACCCCCCACGCGGTGTACGAGGCCACCAAGCTCTTTGTGTCCAACCTCCAGGCCGCCGAGGCCCAGAAATTCGTTGAGCTTGTGCTCTTGGAGCGGTTCCGCCGCGAGATCGACGAGCTGGAGAACCACTCGTTGAACTACCACTTGTACCGGGCTCTCAAAAAGTGTCTCTATAAGCCTGCTGCCTTCTTCAAGGGGTTCCTTTTGCCCTTGGTTGATGGGTACGCTACCACCCGTGAGGCCACCATCGCGGCCTCCGTGCTTGCCAAGGTGTCTGTGCCCGTGCTCCACTCGTCGGTGGCGCTCACCCAGCTCACCAAGCGCGAGTTCTCCCCCGCTACCACCGTGTTCATCCGGGTGCTCATCGAGAAGAAGTACGCGTTGCCCTACCAGACCATTGACGAGCTTGTGTTCTACTTTATGAGATTCCGTAACGCTGCCCAGCTGCAGCTGATGGAGGTGGACCACGACGAGGACGACGGGGTGGTGATGCCCGTTGTGTGGCACAAGGCGTTCCTTGCGTTTGCCCAGCGGTACAAGAACGATATCACCGATGACCAGCGTGACTTTTTGTTGGAGACGGTCCGCCAGCGGTTCCATCCCGGGATGGGCCCTGAGATCCGTCGCGAGTTGTTGGCGGGCCAGCCTCGGGTAACTGGCGGTTCTGGGGGTGACCACGCCATGGACACGGCGTTTTAATGCATTGGGAAGTCATAGATCGTAATATAAGGAATGAATCAACTAAGGATAGTGGAGTACGGAAGGCTACGGACGTAGAGGATGTGAATTTCAGTTTAAATAGACTAGGGTCGGTTAGATCGACTCAGACATTAAATACGATTACTCGAATAGACTGATGTCTGTGGCGTTCTTTCGTCTCGCGAGAATTGGCACGATTCAATGCCACTTGCATCTTGTCATTGGCATCCCTTCTCTACAAGGCACTGTTTGCACCTTATCAGTGTTGGATCCGTAAACAATGCGATATATTGGACCGCAGCCGTTCCCTGCAACGAGGCACAAAGCATCTGGCATTTTGCCATGCTCGAGTCGTCGCCTGAAATTCTTTTGAAGTCGATCAAGCACATAATATGAGTCGTAAATATTGGTCCAAGTGGTCTTTGGACGGATCTGGAAAAACACGGTTACGTTGCTGGTGTGGATCTCATGAAGCGTGTAATCGCGTTCAGCTTTTTTTGACATGCTGGTGGTGGACTCGGCTAGGTCAACTAAAGCAGAAACTGTTTGTTCGTTGAATTCAAAATTAACCCAGTCAAATCCCACCGACGAGCAGTTATCGCATATGTCACACTGGCATTGACCGTCTGGATACAATAGTAAGTGCATTCCTCCCACCTTATCAGGTGCATACTCATGGAATTGCCACTGATGGCTAAAGAGTTCGTCACAATTCCAAACATGTTGAATTGTCCAGTTCGTCCAGTTTGGAAATCGACGTGGTGGTGTCTCGACTGGAAACACAAAGGGCCGTAAGGTGGTGTATAGGCCAATTATTGTAGTAATCAGCGTGACAATAGGCAATACTATCGTGAAGACGCCGCCAATTCCTATCATGGTGAAGATTCGTTAAATGGTAACCCGAGCTTTTCACAATTTTGGTACCCATGAGACTCATTCTGCACTATCTTGGAGCTCGTGGCACCACGACATTTAATCCGAAAGCGCACACAAAAAGTCACTCCATCCAAAAAGATGGGCGGTCATGTAACTTTGATACTTGACCCCACCGTTAACACAAGTGGCTCTACATGTCTGAATGCACAATATTGAGTGATGGACGCAAGTGAGCTATCACTCAGAACGAGAATGAGCCAAACTACTACGACTAAAAGTTTTCCATGGTTGCCTCTCTGATAAAACTAAAGTGTAAGCTGAAATTCCCTGAATGATTTACACGAGTAAGTAGAAGCTTCAACTATTATCCATTGCACAACTTGATATCCATGAGAAATTCACATGGTATTGTTTGGACTTTTTCGGGGTTGGTACCATAGACAATGTAATACATCGGACCCTCATCGTATCCCGCAACGATACACAAAGCATCGGGCATTTTCCCGTGCTTGAATCGGTGTTGAAAGACTTCTTTGAATCCATCCAAGATTTTAGGATTATCGTCAATGTATCCACACGATGACCCATGAAGTAAGCGAAAACCACAGATAACAGAGCCCGTATGAATGTATTGGAAATCGTAATTACACTCAGTGTTTCCTGCCATAGCGGTAGACGATTGTACAGCGTTTAAAAGAGCAGAAATTGCCTCATTCGTGTACTTAAACTCCCTCCATTCAAACTTGAATTTCGAGCATTCGTTGCAGTTATCGCATTGGCAACTCCCTTGAGGCGTCAACATAAGATATTGGATACCGTCCTTGTCCCGGACAAACTCATGATAAAATAACCCTCCTGGCGGGAGCTTCTCACAGCCCCAAAAATTGGGAATTTCATTGTCATCGAAAGGTTTGAAAGGTTTGAAGCCGGGCCGCAAAGCGTTGAGTCCTCCAAAGAAGGCTAGAGTATATCCCACCCACAGCAACACGATAGCTAGATGATAAGCTACTTTCATTCTTTCAAAAAAAATAGAGTTTTGTTTTTGGAATTTAATCTCTTATGTGGAATGGTGCCATCTACGAAGACGCGAAACCACATGCCCCCCGACCAAGGCTTAATCATGTCGCAGATATGCATTGCCTTGCTCAGTTGGGGAAAATGCTCACTGGTTTTTTCCCCTTCAATTATCGAGAGCTTCAACATACCATATTTCTTACATGGAGCGTTTTTAAAGATTTGGTTGTGTCAGCTCTGGTCCCTGATGTATACAACGTAATTGAAATTCAAATATGTACTAACCAGAGCTAATAGTTCTTGGGTAATTAGCCATGTGCGAGCCACGAATTTGGAAGAGATTATTTATTTCGTCTTCTGTGTTATTTCTCGTTGCATTGTCGTACAGACATATACTCTTCACACTCAAGATTCTTCACCGTAAGTATGTTGGTCCCATAGACAAAGTAGTACATCGGGCCACCTGCTCTTCCAATGATGACGCACAGAGCGACAGGCATTTTTTCATCTAGTAGCCGGTTCCTGAAAAGCTCGCCCATAGCTAGCATTATATCCACGGAGTCATCAGTGTACCCACACGTAGACATTGGACGAAGCTGAAAACAAGAGGTGATACTTCCAGTTTGGTGGAACTGAAGTTCATAATTGCAATCAGTCGTGTCATAGATACTAGAGGAGGCCTCAAATGTTCTGAGAATTTTGTCGAGTGCTGACCAACCCCACTTAAAGTCGATCCATTTAAGTTTGACCCTCGAACAATCGATACATTTTTCGCATTGACAATCTTTCTCAGGACTCAAGAGTAAGTTCACGACGCCGTCTTGACCAACAATATACTCGTAATAGTCCACTCTGTCCAGACTGAACGTGTCACAACGGGGGTAGTCATCAAACGGGATGGGAACTAACGAACCTCGTAATGCGATGAGGCTAAAAAGCGTAAAGGCAAGCAACACTGTCGGTATAACGTAGAAAATAAAATCGGAGCGTATCATGAGCGTAATGTGTTGGGAGCTACCAACAATACTTTGAGGTACTTAAGAACGTCTGATGGTGCCATACAAAGAGTCACGGATGTCTCTTGTGGCTGAGATCTCGACATGGAAGAACGGGCTGTGTGGATAATAAATGATTCGATTTCAAGAGGGAATCCGTCAATAATAAAACTTTGGTAACGGCGTAATACTACAAGAAGCTCAAAAGGAATTTGCGTCTGCTTGCAGTTCACGCCTCTAAACAAGCTAAGCGTTAGAAGCCAAAAGGTGGATCAGCAGGTGGAACACAAATTTATTGGTTGAAGAACACTACAGGATTGCTTGCAACGTGGGAGCTACCGTAAGGTATCTATTTGGACGAACATTTTTTTCCACCTCTCTACTGGTTCCACGGTAATCCGTTTTGATGCATACATAGAAAGATTCATGGGCACAGATGTGACAAATTTGCATTTCGTAGAATTTTTGGTTTTTATCTGATCACTTAATCCAGCGGCAATGCTTAGCCTCCATACCTTGATGACAATTTGTCGATCCTACTAAAGAAGCATCAAAACCATAAGTGATGGTGTATGCATGACCAGCTTCATCGCTGGCCACTATACAAATTGCTTGGGGAATGGATTTTGACTTTTCGTTCATGAGTCGACGAATGATCCCAAGAACGCTATCCCAATTTTCGTTGTAACCACAACTGGACTCTTGTCGAAGATGGAAGGCTAGAATGCGGTCGCCAGCTGGAAGGAATTGAAGTTCCTTGTCACAATGACCACTACCAGACATTCCTGAGGAGGTCTGAATAGCGTTAACAATCTCTTCGTTGACAGTTTTGGCCCGTTTCCCGAGGTGTGCCCAATTTATTTTTGAATCCCTACATGCAATCACCTTCATCTGGCGTTTGTCACGTTTTGTATCCGTCAGTTTCTTCAGCAAGTATACCTTACTGTCATCGCCGTGAACATAAGAAATGAATTGCCAATAATTTGGCGTCCGTGATAATATTTCCACTGACGCCGTGGGTCTCGGGGCAAGAAATTCGACGCTGGCTTGTTCCTCAAGAAGGGCTTGCGAAATGATGAGCATGCCAAGTACAGCAACTGCATATCTGACTAAAACCATCGAGTTCTTGGTTTACCAATTTTGAGTATTTCGAATTTCCAAACTAGATCGAATATTTACAGGTTTTATGTCTTAAAGATTGGCTAAGTGACCACCCAGACATGATCAGCCAACTTGAAAAATCCTGAAAGACTCAAGCCCTTTTCATCTACTTTCTGGCACAACGACATCTGTCCTCGGAGCCTAGTAACAAGTTAGTCCTAAGGAACGAGATGAAAAAAAACTAGCTTAACTCCCTAGTGCAAAAGATTATCTATGAGCAATTCATTTATCAGAAGATCCAGAAAATTCGGGAGAAAGGCGGCACACCGTGGGGCATTCGACAAAACCAAGTGATGGGGACTACCAAGAGCAATGGAAGAGAAGACAGGCACTCGTGTTGTACATGCGTGAGGCTGTTGGATTACAGTACCACGGCTCCTTTAAAGATGAGGGGCTAAAAGTGAGATGGTGCCATAAAGGGTGTCACGAATGTCTCCTGTGGCTGTGTGGATCTTCCTAGATTCGATTGTGCTGCAAAGGTGCCAATTGTACCCATCAAGGAAGTTACTTCACAAACGCTGAATTCACTTTCAAAGAGTCTTTGGAGGTACTACTACAACAACCCTCAATTGGCGTCTTCGGTGCACAAGCCAAAGAAAGCTGTGTTGTTCCTAGCGGTGATATGCATAAACTCGTAAATTTGTGTACAGCAAAATGCACGTGAGCATGCAACTCAGGCCTCTGCAACGAATTAAACACTATTGAGAAGGAGTTTCTTATGGGAGTTTCTTTATAAAACTGTGATCATACCACCTTTTGTGTTAGCTAGAGAATAAGAATTGATGATATATCCTGATAGGAATCCGGTCCTTGAGGGGCCCGAGATACCGTGGGGTTAGAGACGTTGTCTCTTTCGGAAGTTCTCGACATTTCGATAAAACACTCGATTGATTATTAAGCTTTACTTCAACGGTTTAGAGTCCTCGATCACGTACTATTAACACTGGAATAGTAGTATGAAAGTGAGGGTATAAATTAAACAGTAAACTAGAATTATATTTTGGTACCAGTGTCTGCCCCATATCCGTCGACGAAGACGTTATATGCAGGCACACCTGGTTTTACTAAATTATCTAACCGAAAACAGTGCTGACACAAAATGGCCAGGACTTTAGTTTTCCATCACATTTGCATTTTGTAGAATTTTTGGTTTTCATCTGATCACTTAATCCAGTGGCAATGCTTAGCCTCCATACCTTGGTGACAATTTATCGATCCTACTGCAATAGCATCAAACCCAAAGGTGATGCTGTACGAGCGATCAGCTTCGTCACTGGCAACAATACACATTGCAAGGGGAAGCGACTTGGGTTTTTCATCCATTATTTTACGGATGACTTTGAGAACGCTATCCCAATTTTCGTCGTAGCCACAGCTAGACTCAGGACGAAGATAAAAGGGTATGAAATGTTCCGCTGCATCAAGGATTTGGATTTCTCTGTTGCAATTTCCACTACCGGACATACCTGAAGATGATTGAATGGCTTTAATGATTTCGTCATTTGCCTGTTTGGCCCATTTCCCAACGTGTATCCACTTGATGGATGCGTTTCTACAAGCAATTGCCTTCTTCTGGTGTATATTTTGATTCTCACCAGTCGATTTTTTCATTATGTGAAAGCTTCTGTCGTTACCATTGTGAGTCTCTGGCCACGGCGTCGACAGTACCATGGTTGTCTCCTTCTGATGGGCAAAAGAATCGATATGTGCTCGTTCTTCGGGAAGGACATGCGAAAAAAATAGCATGGCAAAAATGCGTGCATAACAGAGCACAGTAAGAGCGGCAACCGTAAATTTGAATGAAAGCATGGGGGTAATGAAATTTGAAAGCAATAGATTGTGCACTTGTAACTCAATTGATATATCCCCGCATTTAAGTTCATGGGATCGGCCAATTTGTCAGTGAAGCATGATCATTCAATTATTTACATGAGACACAACGCGGTATTCTATTTTTAATTATTGTAATGGTGTTATGTACTTCTTTATTTTTCTCGATTTAGTAAAAGCAAATTCATTAATGGGGCTTTTTGGTGGAAAATACGGGTTGTCAAGACGATCGGTGCACCAATCAAAGGTATGCTTCACAGATTATTTTAGTACTTAAATGCTGAACATCTAATTTTTGCTATTAACATGTAAGCTCATTTCTGACATAGTTTAATCAATGTAGGCGAAGATTAATTCATCACAAACTGGTGACAGGATTTTCACCGTATCAGAATCTTTGAATTCATAGCGGAGTAAGTTCATTCATCTTAAGGCAAAAATGGGCATTAGTCATGATTAGAGTTAAAACCTCACATCATTCTCTTGTGGCACCACGACATTGGACCTCCCAATATGGTGATAAAAGATTTCCCGTCTAAATGAGTCAGGTTTGGAAAGACATCAGGTTGCTGGCCTGACGGTCACAGTCGAGCGGTTCAGCAAGACAGAGCATCGTTCGCGAGAGAGATCTTTTGGGGAGAAGACGACTGATACATAGTTGTTGTCTTAAGTGGTTCTTTTCTAATCAATTGAGTTACAATAGTCATAGGTTCTTACAGGGCAAAGTCGGTATCTATACTATGTGTGGGATACTAAAGCTGCAAAGGGTGGGTTATAAAGATTTTTGTATTGACTAAAAGTAAAGTTTTGTGTAACTATGGGAGAATTTTCTCCGTGCGCCGCGCGCTGCGTTTGCAGCCTTCGGCCAAAAGCCGTGGCTAAGCCGTGAGGAAGAACCTTGGTCTAAGACAATTGGTCCAGACCTAAGTTTTTCCAACACTTGGATATAAATAGACTATGGTTTTGGGCACCGCGACATTTGAACGGCTGCAAAACCGGTTGTCGCACGCGGATCAAAATAAAACTTTAAGTTCATATTGAGATAGTCAAACTAATAGACATAAAAAGTCTTAAACAACAAGATCCTCACTTGTTGTGCCAATGGCAATGACCAGCCAGCATTCCCTGATGACAGGGCATGCTCACAGGCCGAAGAGAGTTACAACCAAAGGAAATATCATAAGAACGACCATTATCATCACTGGCGACAATGCACATTGCTTCTGGGACTTCTTTAGGCCTCTCATTCAACAAATCGCGTATACTGCTTAAGAGAGAAGCCCAGTCACTATCATAACCACAGCTGGACGAGGGTTTAAGATAGAAGGTTACAAATACGCCTCCTGTGAAAAAATATTGAGGAAACTTTATACACTCGCCACTTCCAGCCATTCCTGAGGACCATTTGATTTTCTCAATGACTTCGTTGTTAGGCGAGACCCCAAAATTGAACCAATTTCCCGTCGTTGTCTTGCAAGCAATTGACTTTTTTTGACGTTTTTCAAGGCCAGAAAGGGTCAGATTTGTCACCAAATAAACTTTTTTGTCGTCGCCTTCCACATACATTTTGATGTTCCAAGTCTTAGGCGTAGGTGAAGGCAGTGCTTTACTCACGGCAACAGAGTGGGCAACAGGTTGAACAGCTTGCGCTTGTCCTCCAGGAACTGCTTGTGCAAAAAGAAAGAAACCAAGGGTAGCCAAGGCAACCTTGATTAATACCATCAATGTTGAGAAGTTCGATCCGTGAGATTTTGTCATCAAGAATCTGAGAAGAGTATGGAAAATAGAGATAATAATGGAAAACCCACTCAGATTTATAGTGCTAAAAAGCTGGTACCACAAGAGCCCATTTTGGGCAACAACAAAAGCTGAATGGTGGTTCGATGTTTTATGTTTTTAGCAAACCCCGCTATTATGTCCCAGACATGGGCAAAATATTGCCTGGTTGTCACCAAAATGTTTAATCAGCCAATACATCAGATATGAAATTTTTATACAAACTAAACGTCTCTTCTTTTCTACTTTCTCTCAAGCGAACAATTTGTATGGAGCTATCGCAGATTTTGTTCAATTATGCCACTTTAAGCAGTTAAAATATCACACAACCAAGTTTTGTCTAATAAATACTACTGAGAAAAAGTGGTAGTCCACTTTCGCTTGCTAGAGTGACAATTTTTTTGAGGTTTCTCGATGCTAGTAGCGTAAATATGCATTAATCCGGCCACATCGTTACCTGCGTATGCCCCTCAGAATATACGGCTATTCAACAAAAGGCAAAGCAAAAAACGACAATTTAAACCCCTCCAAATATTTGCAAATTCAAAAGGTGTTCAGAATCAGTGTGATAATCACTACTAGATGTTTGCCTGAATCGAGCTATACCAATACATAAGCTCTGAATCCTACGGAAAGAAGCAAAGAAGTACCAAAACGGGAGAAGTCTTTGCTCCACAAATATATCGAAAATAGTCTCATTCGCTCGTAAATACATTAACTATGTACATTTAGTTGAAAGAAATTACGTTTGAATAAATTGCTAAATGTGCGAGCTGAATTACAGACATTGAGTACTTGCATTATTCATGGCCATGAAGAGGTCATGTATTAAAGCCAACTAAACATTTAAATGTCAGAAATGATTTTCATTTGACTCTTTAGGTTTTTAAAGGCCCCAGTATCTACTCAAAGAAGTTTTGTGGCACCACGACATTTGTCTCAAGACATGGGCGGCCGTAATCAGTCAAGAGACAAATAAGGGGTAAAGAAAGCCATATTTGATACTTATGAAGTAATGATAGCAATATGACAGGCTTGGCGCCCATCTCAACGGTACAGAAAATCATGCCGTTGGCACTAAGGGACAAATTGAATAGCATTTTTTGTTGAATGAAACCCATAGGTACCTCGAATGGACAGAATTTAGTTGCAACATAGCTAAGCCCTTACAGGCGGAGGGAGTCACGGCATTTTATTGTCGTGCATTTTGCTCAATTTCCTCGTGGATCCCCGGCTGAGAAGCTAGAAGGGTTAAAGTTATGCACCTGCCATTCCTCGATCGGTAAACGTGGTGCCATAAACAGCCGGCTGAGTCAGTCCCCGCATAGCCTCTTTGGCTGCTCTATAAATACATTGTGATTGCCAAGACCCAATAATCTTGTATATGAAGTTCCTCACCACTCTCTCTATTTTCATTGCCGCTGCTGCTGCTGCCTCCTCCACCGACGACGCCAAGGCCTCGAGCGAGGTCTCTGCCGCCGCATCTTCTGAGACCAAGGCCCCCGCGTCTTCTTCCGCTGAGAAGTCCTCGTCCTCTTCCAAGAAGGACGACAAGAAGACCAAGACCAAGAAGAAGAAGAACGACGCTGACTTCAACACCAACTCTGGTGTGGCCATGATTGCTGCCTTCTTGGGTGCGCTCTTGTAATTCCGTCAAAACTAGCTACTAAATACGTAGTATAGATAGGTAATAGGAAATTAATGCTTCTATTTCACTCCGCCGAACGCCTCATTGTCCAAATTTTCTATGTTCAGAAATGGTCCCTTGGCCCAGTTGGTTAAGGCGTGGTGCTAATAACGCCAAGATCAGCGGTTCGATCCCGCTAGGGACCATTCTTTTTGCACCCGAGCTCTCCCCATTAGCACATCAAATAACCTAGGTTTCCACTCTCTGACGTAGGAACTATCCCTACCACGATGCATTAGTCTCCCACAACTCTCCCCACAACTTACTGTTTCTGTTCACTAATCTATAATAGCCTGCTACTTCTTCCCGTTGTGCAACTTCTCAAAGAACTCCATCAGCGCCTGGAACACCACCAAGAGGATACCACCACCAGGGCCCAATCTCAACACCTTGGGGATGAAACCCTTGTAAAGCGCACCGAACCCCTCCTCGCGAGCCACCTTGAACAACGACGGGTACGTCCAGCGGTACTGAGTGGACCCAGCCTGGATTCTCAGCTTGACCACATCGAAGGGAGTGTTCAACAACGTACCAAAAGTACCACCAATGGTACCACAGGTCAAGTCAATGAGCGTCTTCTGGGTCTTGTCCTTGGGCTTGGGCATCAACCCTCTGACCTGGTGGATAAGACCAAAGTAACCGGCGTTCCACCAGATGTGACGCCACATCGTCAGCTCCAACCCCTTGTACAACCCAAGCACACCGTCCTGCTTGATGATGGCCTTGACCACCTCGCCCATGCCCTTGTACTGGGTGTTGACGTCCTGAAGTCTGATCTTCACCAACTCGAACGGGACAACAATGAACGACTCGGTGGCACCGGCAGTGGCACCGGTCAAAATCGCCAACGGCTGGGTCATGGTGGGGATGCCAAACTGCTTGCGGTAGAACTGGCCCCACTTGTCGTTGGCCGCAAACTTGGTGGCTCTCTTGGGCGCCTCCATCAAAATGGGGGCAGAGATACCCTTGTACAACCGCGAGAACCCCTCCTCGGCGACAATCTTACGCAAACACTTGATGGTGCCGTTGTAGGCGCCGGTGGTGTCCAACTGCTGGCGGGTCTTGACCACGTCCAACGGGTACATCACGAGGATCTCCAGCACGCCGGCAATGGCGCCGGCTGCGAATTGGTAGATGAAGGGCAAGTCCTGGGTCATGGCCAAAGTTGTTGAAAAGTTCGCAGAAAAACGTCTCAAATATGAGGGGTAACCCGCAGCGATCTAACCGTCGCTCCATTGCGCCGAGACCCATGTGACGCGGGCGGGTTGCGGGGGAGGAGTGGGGACGGTGCTAGCGGTGGTGTGACGCGGTGGGGTGGGCTACGGGGCTGCTGGGGGCTCGCTACGGCGGGTGGGTGTGTCGAGGCTGACACACGGGGTAAATATTGTCGCGGTTTGCGCGTCGTTCATTGGCTAGCGGGTGGTTGGTGCGTGCGATCGCTAACGATTGCAAAAATAGATGGGCCCACGACGGGAGAAAGGTGTCCGGGTGGAGTCGTGTGAGGTGGGAGAACAAGGTTTGGACGTGGAATAGGGAGAAGAGGGGAAGAAGGGAGTGAGGGGGGTAAGGGTGAATCAGGGTGAAGCGGGAGAAGTAGGAGGGAAGTAGGTGGGAAGTAGGAGGAGAGAAGTAGGAGGGGGAAGGAGAATGGAAGTGACGGAAATGGGAAGTAGAATGGAGGTGACGGAAGTGGGAGGAGAGAGATGGTAAGATGTAGCGTGAGGCGAGGATAGGAATGACGAAGGAGATTAAATGAAGATGAGAAGTAAGGTACGAGAAGAGTGTTAGAGGAGTATTGGGTCGATCACCATGACATGGGGTGAATTGTGTAGGATTGTGGGATGTGTAGGATTGTGGGAATTGTGGAGGGATTGTGTAGAATTGTCTAGTGATTGTGTACGGCTTGTGTACGGATTGTGTAGGTTTGGCGTACGAATTATGTGGACTTGTTTGGGTTTGGGAATGTCTGCAATCTGTTGCAATTGAGGGACTCCGACTCGTACTGCTCGTGTATTTCCTAATCTGCCCGATGAATGTTACATCACCACATTCACACTTTGTGTCACCCTAACAGCGGGGTGCATGGGCCTGCAACCACCCCGCATCGCCTACCGATTCCAGCCGGCTGACACTTAGCCCTAAGCTAGGCGGGTAACTTAGCGCTCACGTGACACAGGTGCCTATGTGCACACCGGCCATCGCCGCGGTATAAAAGCAAATTTCACCAATCTACGTCCTCATATGTGCGGCATGCCAACACATCGTGTAGCTTATCTGTTCTAATTTCCACGAGCTTGTGAGCGTCAAGTGTTTGGCTATAATGAGTAATGCATATTTTAGTGGTCATCTTAGTGTTCGTCGGTGGTTTTCAGTTACATAAACCCCCGAGAGCCGGTAGACCAGACATATTGTGAGATGAGCCTCCTGCAGAGAGCGGTGACGAGGTAGTGGTGGTCGTCGGGAGAAGCTCGCGAGATCGTCGGTTAGGCGGCGAGCGTGGCTTGGCGTGACTCAAACGTAAACATTTGACGTGAAGTTCCAAGCTCTCTCTCTAACGTGGCTATTTTTAATCTATTTTTAATCTTTTTACCATCGAGCAACTCTATTCGGAACTAATTCTCCTCCACCCTTGATTCCCGCTTTGCAGCGACGATCACGATCTGATGGCACCTCGGACCTTCGTAAAACACCCTAGCCCAGTCGTTCCATCACTACATTGTTTACTGTCACTAGGTGATGCTCTATTGTCCACTAAAAGCGTGGTTGGTCAGCAGTCGGGAACCACCGCGAAGTAGCGAAAAAGCCCGCAAAAACGACCACTGAAGCACCCAGCCCCCCACCCAGACCCCCCACAGCCCGCACACAGCCGCTGTCCCGCTTTTCCCTCGACCGATCGCCCGCTAGCCCGCGTTCGTCGCGCTCCCACCCCCGTACGCGTCTGCCAAGCTTTTTTCCGAGCCTCAACGCTTCGCTATTTAACCACCTGATTTCTCCACTCACCCCAGAAACCCATCATGACCCGGCCCTCGGTACGTCTCCGGCTCCGGCTCTTGGTGGCGTTCGTCATCGCAGTGTGCGTGGTGTTGTTGGTCCAGCACCGCTGGTACCCCGAACTGCTGCCTTTCAACCCGCTGGTGCTCTCCGATGCCCGGCTCGTCCAGAACCTGATCAAGAACTACCACGTGTTTTTTGACCGGTTGGACGACTACAAAATCGATGCTCCCTCGATCAAGGGCAAGTACAAGGTGGAAAACCAGCCCGCGTACGAGAAGTTTGCCACCGACGACAGTTTTGCCTTCACCAAAAGCTACTTGGAGGGGGTTTTGGACATCGATAAGGACACCGAGGAGAAAATGCGGAACTCGCACACCCGCTACGTCAAAAACCACATGTCCCGCCTCCTCAACGACTACGGGGTCTCCACTTTTGGGGCAAACTTGCCCACTGACCCCGACTGGAGCGAATACTCGGGTTCCCGAGGGTATGTGCTCGTAGGCGGTGGCCGTTTTTCGTGGTTGCTGTACCTCGTGATCCGCCAGTTGCGTGCGGTGGGTGCCAAGTACCCCATCGAGTTGTTTATCCCCGGGCTGGGCGAGTACGAGGCCAAGTTCTGCGAGGAGCTTTTGCCCAAGTTGAACGCGCGGTGCAACGTGTTTGACGACAAATTGGGCGACGATCTTGCCAAGCGGTTCAATATCGGTGGCTATCAGTACAAGACGCTCGCTCTCTTGACGCTGAAGTTTGAGAATTTGCTCTATTTGGACCTGGACAACTTCCCCGTGCGCAATCCAGACTACCTCTTTGACGGAGAACAGTACAAAAAGACCGGGTTGGTGCTCTGGCCCGACGCGTGGGCGCGCACCACCAACCCCAAGTGGTACGATATCGCCGGGATCACCGTCAAGGAGAACAAACTCCGGTACTCCAAGTACGACGAGGCGGAGGCCAAGCGCAACAACCGCCCGTTGGGCACGCTTGCCAGCTTCACGTTTGAAAACTCGCGTTTCCACGACTTTGAGGGGGCGTTGCCCGACCCGCTGTCGGAGACGGGCCAGCTCTTGGTCAACAAAACCAAGCACGTCAAGACGCTTTTGCTTGCGTTCTACTACAACGTGTTCGGCCCCCACTTCTACTACCCCATCATGACCCAGGGCCTGGCGGGCGAGGGCGACAAGGAGCTGTTTATCGCCGCCGCCCACGCGTTGGGGCTCCCCTACTACCAGACCCGCAAGGGCTTCTGGTGGATTGGCTATGTGCGCGAGGACAAGGACGACAAGTTTGACCTGAAGGCGCTCGGCCACTTTGACCCCGACGACTCTGCGCCCGAGAAGAACGACGACGCCCGGTTGGTGTTCATGCACTTGCTGTACCCCAAGTTCTACCCGCTGTGGTTGTACGACAACCACGAGCTCGTGCTGAAGAAGTCCGGCAAGCAGTTGCGCATGTACGAGAGCGTCAACGAGAAGTTGGGCTACGACTTTGACTTGCGGGTGCTCCAATTCTTCACCATGGGCATGTGCAAGGACTACTTTGACGGCGACGGCAAGCCCGTGGACGGCACTGCGGGGATCGACAGTGGCGAGTACATGGGCGATTACCTCGAGTACGTCAAGTTCTGCGAGAAGGGCCTGAAGGACCAGTGCGAGAAGGTGTTTTTGCCGCACTTGAAGTGGTTGAAGGAGACGACTAAATACCCTGAGACCAGCGTGGTGTTCAAGAAGGAGTAGCATATAGCATAATTAACGACAATGGAAAGGTGGTAGAGTGAAGAGGTGGTTTGTATTGGTGGGGCGACACAAACTGGTGGGACGAAACAATGTAGGGTAAGGGTTTCTTCTAAGCGGTCGACTGTTATCTGAGAGCCTATTGGAAGATTGGAAGGGATCAACTGATCGCTGATCGGGGGTAAATCTTTGATCAGCAGGTAGTTTGCAACTTTGAAATAACACGTAGTCTAGAAAGGAACAAGTATTACCACTGAATAAAGGAGCAATGAGGGCAAAAAGGAAGCTCTCGACACCGTCTACGGTCTCAAAAGTGCAAAAAGGAAGCACTGCTCTCAGCCAGATTCGAACTGACGATCTCCTCATTACTAGTGAGGTGCCTTACCACTTGGCCATAAGAGCGCGTATAAAAAAGTTTAAATTGGCCGGATCAGGAAGAGTCAGGTGAAAAAGGGCCATTTTTGACGATATATTACAGAATTCGCATTTAAACCTATCCCTCACACCACTGTCATAGCCCACAGACTACCCTGTTTCAATTCCCCCCTCTTGAGACTCCTCAAACGCATTTATTTTCTATTTCCATTTTCTTCATTTTTTTCATACTTTCATATTCATTCATATCATTAATACTATCCCTTGAGATAAGGGTCCGATTCCATCGAAAAGTCGATCCACGAACCCATGCAGTTTTGCTCGTCCAAGTGGCCCATCGCCGAGTGCTCGCCCGCTTTGCACTCCAACAGCTGGCCCTCGATCTTGGGACAGTTGTAGTAGGGCTCATGGAAGTACGAGATGTCGCGGAACCAGTGGATCCGCTTCTTGTCGGCAAACAACCCGAGCCCCATCGAGTGCACGGGAGCGTCACCGTACCGCTCGTAGTAGAAGTTGTTGGTCAGGTCCAAGAACTTGAACCACGAGTCGTAGGCCTCCGACCGGTAGAAGTCCATGTCGGCGATCTCAAAGTTGGACCAGAAGTGGCACGTCAGGTACCCCGCGATCTTGAACCGCTGGGGCTGCTGCTGGTTCTCGGTGAGCCACTGGAACGCCCCGTTCTTGTTCACGTACTGGTAGTTGTCCCCGGTGTTGAGCCAGCGGAGGGTGTCGCTCCACAACAGCTTCACCAGCTGGGGGATGTCGTAGAGACTCACCGTGAACCCGTAGATGCGGTCGGTGGCCTCGAGGTACCGGAACACGTCGTAGTTGATGTCGTTGAAGAACTGGACCTTGGGCTCGAGCCGCCAGTACCACTTGTACTTTTGCAACGCGGGGACGTGGTAGAACTTGCCCAGGTAGAACCGGCACATGTTGTGGTACAGCTTCTTCTTGGCGTACGCCACGTTGTCGTCCGCCATCTGCTGCATCAACTGGGCCTCCTTGCCGGTGTCGAGGTCCGCCGGAGGGTCCCAGTACTCCTTGGGGATGGTGACGAACTCGCACGGGGCGTCGGTGAGACCCTTCATCCGGGCCATGAACTTCTCCGAAAACGGCTCGTCGTTGAGGAACGTGTACGGGTAGCCAAACTTGCGGTTGAACCGCTGCTCGAACTTGTCGATGGTCTTGGCAATCCCCGAGATCTCGGTGTTGCGGGCGAGCACGATGATGGTGGCGTTGGCACGGTTCGGGTAGTCGTGCGGCAGCGGGGGTGCCCGCAAAAGGTTGACGTCATAGTCAAGTGGCTCGGTGATTGGCTGGGTCAAGAGGTCCTGGTAGGTCTTGGTGTTCTTTTTGGCAATGGCGTCGGCCAGACCTGATTTTTTCCGCACAAACTCAAAGCCGACGTTTTCCTTCTCGATGGTGGCGCCGTCGCCCACGGACATTGTGGAGTTGGTGCCCTTGAACTTCAGCAACAAGTAGTCAAAGTGGTCCTGTTTCGGAGCAAAGTCCTTGAGCTTGTCAAGCAGCTTCTGGACGTGGTGGGGGTGGGTGTAGGACATGACCCCGATGACAAGCAAGGGGGCCATGAGAACAGCTAGCACAAGCAACGCTCTGCGGCCGGTCCGGCGGTAGAGCATGGTTGGCGTTTGGGTCGGGTGATTGTGAAACGCGCGCGAAAAACGCGTTTAAGTGGGGTAGAGGGGGGGAAGAGAGAGAGGAAGAAGGAAGGAGGGAAGTGGAGGTAGAGGAGGAAGGTAGAGGAGGTGGAGGTAGAGGAGGAGGTAGGAGGTAGGAGGTAGGAGGTAGGAGGTAGATAGAGGTTCTATGAGGGTTGCTGAGGATTGCTGAGGATTGCTGAGGGTGGAGGAGGGAAAATGTATATTTATGAGAGTTACAAAGGGAGTCAAATTGTGGTTTGACTCGGAGAATAGAGAAGAATGTGTGACGAGGTTGACACGTAGTGGAATGTCAGCGTCACCGAGGCGCTCAGGTGGTGCGAGGCTGTTTTGTGAAGTGACAGGTTGCATTGAGAAAATGCAACCTCCAATGGATGATGAAACTAATGCGACCTAGAGAAGAAAGTGTCTATCAGCTCGTATCAGCTCGTATCAGCACTTACTATAATTTGAACAACCCGCGGGTCCCAACTCGCCCACTCCTGGGTCCCCACCTCACCCAATCCATTGTCCTCTCGCTTACCGTTTGCAGCCATCCACAAAATCGTACGATCGCACCGAATATAACTCCGGAACCTTAACGGCCCCGAACAAGACTCAAAGCAAAGAAAGAAACCACAACTCTCACTCATACCTCTACAAACCACACACACCACCTCTACCACACCACCTCTACCAACCCACCACCTCCAACCCCACCACCAACCCCCCTCTACATCTCCTCATTCCATTGAACCACCTCCCACCCTTATCTCACGTTCTCTCACTTTCACGTGATTATACCCCACAAAACCAACCAACGCCATCCCCACACCATGCCTCTTGGAAACCACTGGAGCACCGAGTCGGTGTGGAAGCCCGATCTCTTCAAGGGCAAAGTCGTGTTTGTCACCGGCGGCGGTGGCACCATTTGCAAGGACCAGGCCGAGGCCATGATCGCCCTCGGGGCCGACGCGGCCATCATCGGGCGCAACGAGAGCAAGACGGTGGCTGCGGCCGAGGAATTGTCACGGGTACGGCCAGGAGCGCGAGTGGTGGCGTGCCCCAACACCGACGTGCGGTCTGTGCAGTCGCTCAAGGCTGCGGCCGACAAGACGGTGGCGGAGTTGGGCCGGATCGACTACGTGATAGCGGGGGCCGCCGGCAACTTCCTTGCGGACTTCAACCACTTGTCGCTGAACGCGTTCAAGTCGGTGGTGGACATCGATCTCTTGGGGTCGTACAACACCGTCAAGGCGTGCTTTGACGAGCTCCGTAAAAACAAGGGGTCGGTGATCTTTGTGCTGGCCACGCTCCACTACTACGGGGTCCCGTTCCAGTTGCACGTCGGGGCGGCCAAGGCCGGGGTGGATGCGTTGCTGAACGCGTTGGCGGTGGAGCTCGGCCCGTTGGGGATCCGGGTGAACGCGTTGGCGCCCGGGCCCATTGGCGGGACCGAGGGGTACAAGCGGTTGGCGGTGAACCCCGAGGGGGTGGCCCAGACGATCCCCGCGCAGCGGTTGGGCACCACCGGGGACATAGCCAATGCCACGGTGTTTTTGTTTTCCGAAGCGGCGCTGTACATCACCGGCACTGTCCAGGTGGTGGACGGGGGCAACTGGCACATGGGCTACCGCAAGGGCCAGTACCCGGTGAAGTTGCTTGAGTTGAACACGCAGAAGGTGACGAAGTTGTGAGAGAAGGGGAGAGAGGGAGAAAGAAAGACACACAGGTAGGTTGCCTATTGAATGTTGACTGATGGTTAGTTAGGTGACTCAATACATGGAAGAGAAAGAAAGAGAGAAAGGGAAAGAAAGATAGGTTGCCTATTGAATATTGAGTGAAATTGTTAGTTGGCTGACTCAATATACGGTAAAGTGGTACGGTAGAGGAAATTGAGATTGGTTCAATTGGGAGAGTAAAGAAAAAGAGAAGGAAAGACACACAGATAGGTTGCCTATTTAATATCGACTGGGATGGTTAGTTAGGTGACTCAATATATGGAAAAGTGGTTAGAGGGGTTGAAACTGGTTTAATTGGGACAGTAAAGAAATAGAGAGAGAGAGAAAGGGAAAGTCAGAAAGAGAGAAAGAAAGCTAGGTTGCTTATTGAATGTTGACTGGGATGCTTAGGTTAGCTGACTCAATATATGGTAAAGATGGTACGGAAAGGCGGTGAAATTTGTTCAATTGAGACAGTAAGTTGAAGGAGATCCACCAGTGAGGCTGACACCCGAATGGTGACTCTTCTTAGGGCTTATCTCTTCGTTTGGCCCTCTTTTGGTCTACGTCACTGTCGGTGAACCGGTTAGCCGACTGCACTATATGCAGTATATTAACATTGACGAGCAAGTAGACACCAGTGTTTCAGCGAGGAGAGGGGTGGACGGAGAGAGCGTAGGACGTGGCCATTGAAACCGAGCTAAGCAACCCATCAGCTTGTTTTCAGCTTGTTTCCAGCGCTATACCAACCCCATTTGCGAACTTATTGTCCACCATCGCGACACACAACCAGCCAACCAAACCGAACCACCAAACCGATTGAGTAAATAAAACCCCTCTACACCACTCCCAGCCACACCCGCATTCCATCCCCACCAATCTTCTCCCACCGCGCTCAACCTACACCAGTTTTCCACCCACCTTCCGCGTTCTTACTAATGCCTCATCACCAGCCTACAACCACCACCCACCAAAACCAACGAAAACAACACACAACCACGACCAAGCACATAAAAACCACCACCATACCACCCAACTCCACTAAACCACCCCTTCCCCTACTATACCACCCCTTCTCCCATTCCCCACCCATTCCCCATTCCCTTCCCAGTCTTCCCCGTTGCGAGCCCCGCATTCGCGATGACATCTCAGATCACCACAATCCTCCCATTCCCCCATCCACACCACAACACCATGGCCACCACCGACGAGGCGTTCTCGGAGTTGCTACAGCCGCAGTACCGCGGCAAGCTGCTCACCGACGCCATCGACACCGCCAAAGACAAGTGGAACCTCCTCCCGGCGTTCCTCAAGGTCAAGGGCCTCGTCAAACAGCACCTCGACTCGTTCAACTACTTTGTCGACACCGACTTGAAAAAGATCATCGCCGCCAACGAGTACGTGTTGCTGGACGTCGACCCCGAGTTCTACTTGAAGTACTTGGACATCCGGGTCGGCCACAAGCTGCTGCTGGCCCCCGGGACCAAGGAGGTCATTTTGCCGCCCCACGAGTGCCGGTTGCGGGACTTGACGTACTCGGCCCCCATCTACGTGGACGTCGAGTACACCCGCGGGCGCAAACTCATCATGCACCGTGATTTGGAGATCGGGCGGATGCCGGTGATGTTGCGGCTGAACAAGTGTATCCTCGACGGGCTCGACGAGCTGGCGATGGCGCGGTTCGACGAGTGCCCGCTCGATCCCGGCGGGTACTTTGTGGTTAACGGAACCGAGAAGGTCATTTTGGTGCAGGAGCAGTTGTCCAAGAACAGAATCATCGTCGAGGCCGACGACAAAAAGGGGATCGTCCAGGCGCTGGTGACCTCGTCCACCCACGAGCGCAAGTCCAAGACGTACGTGGTGACCAAAAACGACAAGATCTACCTCAAACACAACTCGATTGCCGAGGACGTGCCCATCGTCATCATCCTCAAGGCGGCCGGGATCACCCTGGACCTCGAGATCTTGCAGTTGGTGTGCGGAGCCAACCCCGCGTACCAGGACATCTTCATGGTCAACTTCGAGGAGGCCGCCCGTCTCCAGGTGTTCACCCAGCAGCAGGCGCTCTTGTACGTCGGAAAGCGGGTCAAGACCATGCGCCGGGCGGGCGCCCCGCGGCTCACGCAGCTCCAGGAGGGTATCGAGGCGGTGGCCACCACCATCGTCGCCCACTTGACGGTGCTGGACCTCCAGTTCCGCGAGAAGGCGCTCTACATCGCCACCATGGCCCGGCGGGTGGTGATGACCATCGACAACCCGAAAATGGTCGACGACCGCGACTACGTGGGCAACAAGCGGTTGGAGCTCGCGGGCCAGCTCATGCTGTTGTTGTTCGAGGACTTGTTCAAGAAGTTCAACCTGGACTTCAAGAACCTGATCGACAAGATCCTCAAGAAGCCCAGCCGGGCCCAGGAGTTCGACGCGCTCTTGCTGATCAACATCCACCTGAACAACATCACCATGGGGCTCAACCGCGCCATCTCCACCGGCAACTGGCTGTTGAAGCGGTTCAAGATGGAGCGGGCCGGCGTCACCCACGTGCTCTCGCGGTTGTCGTACATCCTGGCTCTCGGGATGATGACGCGGATTCTGTCGCAGTTCGAGAAGCTGCGCAAGGTGCTGGGCCCGAGAGCGTTGCAGCCGTCGCAGTTTGGCATGTTGTGCACCTCGGACACCCCCGAGGGTGAGGCGTGTGGGTTGGTCAAGAACTTGGCGCTCATGACCCACATCACCACCGACGACGAGGAGGAGCCCATCCGCAAGCTCTGCTTTGTGCTTGGGTGCGAGCTGATCCTCACCGCGGACCTGGCGACCCTCCACGCCCCTGGCAACTACGGGGTCTACCTCAACGGTACGCTCTTGGGGGTGTCTCGCTACCCGGGCAAGTTCGTCACCGACTTCCGCCGGTTGCGTCGCCGAGGCAAGGTGCTGGCGTTTGTGCTGATCTTCACCAACTCGCACCAGGCGGCCGTGCACATTGCCACCGACGGCGGGCGCATTTGTCGTCCGTTGATCATCGTAGACCCGGCCACGAACCAGCTGCGGGTGGCTGCTGAGCACTTGCGGCGGCTCCGCGACGGCGAGTGGCAGTTTGACGACTTTTTGGCGGCCGGGCTCGTCGAGTACTTGGACGTGAACGAGGAGAACGACCTGTTGATTGCGCTCTACGAGGACAATCTTCGAAGTGCGGCTCCGGGCCACCAGTTCACCCACTTGGAGATCGAGCCCTTCACGGTGTTGGGGGCCGTTGCCGGGTTGATTCCGTATCCCCACCACAACCAGTCGCCCAGAAACACCTACCAGTGCGCCATGGGCAAGCAGGCGATCGGAGCGATTGCCTACAACCAGTTCCGGCGCATTGACACCCTCTTGTACTTCTCTGTGTATCCCCAGCAGCCCATGGTCAAGACCAAGACCATCGAGTTGATCGACTACGACAAGTTGCCGGCGGGGCAGAACGCCACCGTGGCGGTGATGTCGTACCTGGGCTACGACATCGAGGACGCGCTTGTGCTCAACAAGCTGTCGATCGACCGTGGGTTCGGGCGGTGCCAGGTGGTGCGCAAGAACACCGTGCACCTCAAAAAGTACCCCAACCACACCAAGGACATCGTGTCCGGGAAGCGGGTGGACGAGGACGGCCAGGCCATCTTCCAGCACGAAGCCATCGGCATCGACGGGCTCGGCGAGATCGGGGCCCGTGTCCAGAACGGGCAGATCTACGTCAACAAGCTGGTGCCCACCAACGCGGGCGAGCTGATGCTTGCGCCGCAGGTGGCCACCCAGGAGAGCTACCGCGAGACGCCCGCGTACTACAAGGGCCCTGAGCCGCTGTACGTGGACCAGGTGATGATGTCGGTGTCCGACAACGACCAGGCGCTCATCAAGGTGCTCCTCCGCCAGACGCGGCGGCCCGAGCTCGGAGACAAGTTCTCGTCGCGCCACGGGCAGAAGGGTGTGTGTGGCATCATCGTCCAGCACGAGGACTTGCCGTTCAACGACCAGGGGATCTCCCCCGACATCATCATGAACCCCCACGGTTTCCCGTCGCGGATGACGGTGGGCAAGATGATCGAGTTGATCTCGGGCAAGGCCGGGGTGTTGAACGGGACGTTGGAGTACGGCACGTGTTTCGGGGGCTCCAAGCTCGAGGACATGTCCAAGATCTTGGTGTCCAAGGGGTTCAACTACCTGGGCAAGGACCAGCTTTACCTGGGCATCACCGGCGAGTGTCTCCAGGCGTACATCTTCTTTGGACCCATCTACTACCAGAAGTTGAAGCACATGGTGCTTGACAAGATGCACGCGAGAGCCCGTGGGCCGCGTGCGGTGCTCACCCGGCAGCCGACCGAGGGTCGGTCGCGCGACGGTGGGTTGCGGTTGGGAGAGATGGAGCGGGACTGTGTGATTGCCTACGGGGCGTCGCAGTTGCTCTTGGAGCGGTTGATGATCTCGTCGGATGCGTTCGAGGTGGACGTGTGCAACCACTGCGGGTTGATGGGGTACAACTCGTGGTGTACCACGTGCAAGCTGCTGGAGAACGTGACCAAGATGACGATTCCCTACGCGGCCAAGTTGTTGTTCCAGGAGCTTATCTCGATGAACATTGCCCCGAGATTGAAGCTTGGGGATGTTTTTTAGGAAGGTAATAGCATTGATAGAAAATACTGTAATTGTGGCATATTAATCCTTATCTGTACATCACCACTAGACACCCAGTCACCGTGATGGTAGAGAAGTGCTATGTTCTTAATATAAGTGGCCTGTCTCAGCTGGGGGGCCGCAAGCGGCGCCCCCCAGACCCCCCAACGCTTATTTCAATCAGATAGCTGCTACAATTCTACTTCGCGGAGGTTGCGAACGTCACCAGTATACTAATACCATCGCGTACGAACTGTTGAAATTTGTACTGATAATCAGCCGGTGGGTTAGTTTCCTGCTCGGTGGTTTAGCCTTAGGTGAAGGTCAGTCATAGCAGTAATCATTATCTGTTCACAATGGATGGTCTCATATAGGCTATTCGCTTAATCAATATACTCACTAACACTCGCTGCCTTGATCTTGTGCTGATACCACGGGTAGTAGTATGGATGTCCGAACTATGGGTTTAGCCAGTAGCTGAATTGATCCATTACCACCTGCCCGCTTACCACGCTCTGTCACAGGTTAATGCTTAATTATCACTCTAGTGGCCTGGAGGTCCTACACCAATGCTCCTTGTAGAAGGCTGAATTGAGCTATGATGCACTCAACCAGCAGTACATGTTCAATTGGGTTTAGATCTGCGACCCGACTTCGGGTCAGAAGCCAAGGGCTAGAGGCACCGTGATTATTCTGTCGTTCTTAGCCACGGTGGATCCTTACTCAGAACGAAGGATACGAAATGCGGTATCCCAATAGTCGGGAGACTATTCTTATGTAGTGTAAAAATCCAGGAATGTCGTTTGTGTAACCGATTAAGTTTAACTCCGTAACTACCTCAGTTCGACCGTATTTGGATCACAACCGGGTATAGCCAACACGAACCCCGTTGGTGGCCTGGAAAGTGCTACACCAACACCCCCAAATTTTTTTAGTACGCTTTTAAGACCCATCCGATACCATGCTTTCATCCTGCTACCCCACGATCTGTCACACGAGGACCCTGAGGCGGATCACAGCATATAGATCGAACCCTGCCCAGATGGGAACACTTGCGTGTCTGTCCCCGCCCAAGATGGTAACGCTTGTGTCTGTCGTTCAATCTTCACATGGCAGTTTTAGACGATAAATAATCCAGTTGCTTAAAAACCCACTGTCTTTTTGGCTTCTTTTTGACTCCACTGGTGGTCTCGGACACGGTTCGGAAAAACCCTTCCGAACACCGGGGTGAGCAAGCAACCCCAAACAACGGACTACGGAGGCGAGGAGCTCGGGTTTGCTGCTGGATGGCCGAGAGTAGACTGTGATGGGGCCAAAAGCGATGTGGGCTATAACTTGTGGTTGTACTTTTCCACCCTCACTATGGACAGCTCGGGCCACTAATCCCCACAAATCGTCACAAATCGCCACACTCAATGCGTCTACACCACCACTAAACACTCCAAACCCGTTTAAACCACCCACGTAACCCACTGGACGCGCCACCCACCCCACCAGGCCCCAATTGCGCCCACCTCCCTATCTCCTCTATCTCCTCTAATTTTCTCAGTTCCTTCCAAACCTCTCCACCACTCACCTAACGACCCACAACCAGACCCAAACAGCACCCCACACCTCGCTCCTACCTCATTCCCACCTCAATCACCACCTCGCTCTTCACAACCATCCCTATTTCCCTGATTTCCCTTATCGCTATCCCCTATCTCTATCCCCGCGCTACCATCTTTGCGAACATTTCCATAGCCTACCCCAAACCTACCCCTCCTACACACCCACACACCCACACCCACCCACTGGCCATGAGCGACTCCAAGTACTTTGCCAAGGCAAAGCTGCGCGAGCTCCTCGCCGAACTCGACCAGGCCAACAAAAAACCCCGCAAACCCAACCCGAAGACCGTCGGAGTGCTCAAGAAGGTGTTGGCCAACACCACGATGCAGAACCCGGACATGGCGGAGATGATGCCCGCAATTGTGCGGATTTTGGCCTCGCTGGGCGCAGAGGGGTCCCAGCTCGAGACAGCCAAGCTCTGCTGCCACTACTTGGCGGCGTACGGGCCGCAGGACCCCACCAACGCCGTGGCCGGGGCCCTAGAACCCCTCCAAACGATGCTCAAACTGGCCGACCCGGGGGTGCGGATGCTCGGGCTCCGAACCATGTCGCTGGTCAACCGGGCCCTGTTCGTGGCTGCGCTGCTCCAGGCAACGATGGCGCTGTTGGTGGACCCCGCGGTCCCGGTGCGCAAGGCCGCGTGCTTTGCCGTGGCCCGGTTGTACCAGTGGGTGCCCGAAAAGTGCGATGCCCTCGTGGCCCGCCTCAACGAGATGCTCCTCGAGGAGGTGGACATCGTGACGTTCTGCCTGTGCTTGGCAGCCCTCCACACCATCACCGAGCTGCTGGCCAAGCTCGAGTTTGCCCTCAGCAACCGCCACTGCCAGCAGTTGGTGACCCGGTTGGGCCACGCCAACGAGTGGGGCCAGCTGACCATCCTCACCGCGGTGATGGGGTACGTGCCCCAGACCGCGGACGAGGCGGTGGACCTCATCGAGGTGGTGGTGGCGTGCTTGTCGCACGAGAACCTGGGGGTGGTGCTCAACGCCATCAAGATCATCGTCTACTTGAGCAACTACGCCCCGAAGGAGTTCTTGCTCCAGGCAGTGCCCCAGCTCCCCAAGCGCATCGGCAACTCGCTCGTGTCGTTGCTCGCAAAGCCGCTGGAGATCCAGTTCTTGGCCCTCCGCAACGCCATCTTGCTCCTCCTCGGGCGACGCTACTTGATTGCCGTGGAGGTGTCGATGTTCTTCTGCAACTACGACGACCCCATCTACGTCAAGGACACCAAGCTCGAGATCATCTACCTCTTGGCGGACGAGGCCAACGTGCCCGTGGTGCTCCGCGAGCTCGAGGAGTACGCCACCGAGGTCGACGTCCAGATGGCCCGCAAGGCGGTGCGGGCGTTTGGCAACTTGGCCATCAAGGTGCCTGGGGCCGCGGGCGAGTGTGTGCTGGTGTTGCTGGACTTGGTGAGCCACGGGATCCCCTACATTGTCCAGGAGGCGGCCATCGTGCTCAAGAACATCATCCGGCGGTACCCGGGCCAGTTTTCGGGGGCGGTCGAGCAGTTGTTCAAGTTCTACCGGCTCATCGACGAGCCCGACGCCAAGGCCGCCGTCATCTGGACCCTCGGGCAGTACGGCGAGCACATCGACCGTGCACCGGCGATATTCGCCGAGGTGGCGGCCCTGTTCCGCGACGACGCCCTCGAGGTCCAGTACGCCACCCTCACCGCCGCCACCAAGCTCTACCTCAAGATGCCCGCGCAGGGCCAGGCCACGGTGCTCGAGGTGCTCAAGTACGCCACCGAGGAGGCCCACAACCCGGACTTGCGCGACCGGGCCTACATGTACTGGCGGCTCATCACCTTGGACCCGCTGCTGGGCCCCGAGTGGCAGAAGGCCACCAAGAGCATTGTGCTCAACCCGAAGCCCGAGATCTCGGCCGACAACGACACCATCGACCCGCTGATCCTCGAGGAGCTCGAGCTCGCCATCGGGACGTTGGCCCTGATCTACTTGAAGCCCGTGCAGACGGTGTTCCGGTTTTCCAAGCGCAAGCACCTCGTGAGCTCGCCCGCGCTCCAGCCACGGCCCCCGAAGGAGCTGCCGTCGCCCGAGAAGAGCCACACCCGCGGGCTGATTCTTGCCACGAGTGCTTACGGGGGAGACTTCGACGGCGAGCTGCCCAGGGCTGCCACCCCGCCGTTGGGGTCCCACCGCAACCTGTCGCGCTCGAGCCGGATCTCAGGGTCGCCCACGCGGCACCGGAGCGGGTCCAACACCAGCGGGACCCCGAGTCTCGATAGCAGCTCGCCCCACAAGGACAATTTGATGCGGCGGTTCTCTCGCAGAATGCCGTCGGTACAGGGACTCATGAAAAAGTAGGGAATACACGGAATAAATGCAAGGCGTGTGTTGAGAAGTGAAGAACGGAGGGGAAGAATGAGCTGAGCTGCCAGAGGGGTTGAGCTTGTCTGCCAGAGGGGAAGAATGAGCTGAGCTGCCAGAGGGGAAGAATGTGCTGAGCTGCCAGAGGGGATAATTGAGCTGGTCTCCCGTAGAGGGAAGATTTGGTCTGCCAGAGGGAAGAATTGAGCTGCTAGAGGGAAGAATTGAGCTACCGGAGGGGAAGAATTGAGCTAGTTTGCCACGGAGGAGAAGAATTGAGCTGAAGGGGAGGAATTGAGCTGTTCTACCGCGAGGGGAATTGAGCTGATCTGCCAGGGGGGAATTGAGCTGATCTGAGGGGAATTGAGCTGATCACCAGGGAGCAAGAGTTGATCAGCCGCGGTGGGGAAGAATTGAGCTGACCAGCCACAGTGGGAATTGAGCAGCCAACCGCCACTGACGGTCATTTGGGCTAGACCAGGGGTGAAACCGTCCTCTGGTGCTGAGATCAACGATTAGCATCTTGTTTCAGATCTTCCGTGATCGTATCTGCATTATAGTGACGTCGTGACATTGCGACGTCGTGACGTCTCTTGTTCTGGGTTAGGTGACGAAATGTCACCCAGCTATACTCTATACTTTTGGGCCAACTAAGACTGGCCAACTCAGATCGGCCATCTCAGATCGGCCATCTCAGATCCAAATCGGTTTGAGATCATTGATCTCGCTAAAGCCTGTCACTCTGAATTAGCAATGCAGGATTGAGGGTCTGGGGGAATCAGCAGATCACCACCTGATATCTGAATTTGTGCCTTTTGAGCATAATCGGACCTCGATAAATCCGACGCGGACCTCAAAGCTGTAGCGCTCGGGTGTGGGTTAGAGCCGGGCGGACCAATGGAATTACATCGCTTCTCCACGGCTGTCTTTGCTGGGCTCCTGACTCACGTACGTCTGCGTTGGCTGATACAAAGATTTGTTTGGGCTAAAGAAAGTGAATTAGGAGGCTTATAGAGCCTGTCAGTTGAACAGTTCCCAGTAATGACGACCCTCAAGTCAGGCTGCTAGTCACGTAAACCTGGAATACACCAACAATTCTATAAAGACAACCAAGCCGTCGAAGTTCGAAGCAGACCTTTTGACGCGATGATACTACGCAATTACGTGTGGTCTTTACTCATTTTAACGGCTGGTGCAATCGAAATAACCGAAAACACAGTCTCACATGTGGGTGCCGAAGGCATTTCCGAAGATATAACAGTGCGTCTGGGTGTATTCTGGTCGGTGTTTCTGGATCAATTCGACCATTACGGTCGGTTGATGGTTGAGCCCGACGCACAGTTTTTTGTGACACCAAACTCTGGTGTTGACGAGAGTTCTATCAGTTGGGGAGGTTCCATAGAGAATTACGGCACAATCACTGTCGCCCCACCTCACGAGAGAATTCGCTCCACTATCTCGGCAATAGTTGAAGAGTTCCTAAACTACGGTGTGTTCGTCTTATCCGTCAATTTACGAGGCGAACTACCAAACTCTTGGCAGATTCAAGGCATCAATGAGTGGCGTAATGAAGGGATGATTTTGTTGCGAAGATCGGTCAGGGGCACAGCCATCTACTTACACTGTCCCGGATTTAGTCCTTGCGTTAATGACGGCGACATTTACTTGGACAATGCTCACCTCTATTTGCCCTGGTCCCAGCTAGCGGGCTCTGGATGCATACACATTATTGGAGATGGTGTTTTCCAGGGTAGTGGTTCCCACTTGGATCACACTATTCAATTTCATGTTGACTCTACTGGGTTTGTATTTCTCCGTGCAGACATTGATGAGCCCCAACGTACAATAGTGCGTGGTTATGGTCAGGGAAAGGCTTTCCGGACTGACCAACCGATTGAGAGTATCGAATACGACGGCTCAAAATTGACTTTTCATCTCACTTTTGATGGTGAGACATCGGCAGAAATTGGCCCAGGTTACGACGAGTCTTTGTTCAGAATTGGAGACTGGGAAGAGGATGGTCTGTTCTTGGAGGATGTTCTTCTTTTATACGATGGGCCGGTTCCCGAAGGTGCTGAATGGGCTGACAACTGTAGACCGCCCCCGCCTGTTTTGGAGCCACCCCAAGAGGTGCCTTGTGACGAATGCACTACGTTCACTTCTACGTGGGCTACGGAAGAAGAGGGGATCACCGCGACAGACTCTGGGGTGATTGTGGTGACGACAGACGAAGAAGGCCAACTCACCACCACTACGTCGTTGTTTCCACGGCCTACGTGCGATGAATGTACCACATTCACCTCTACGTGGGCTACGGAAGAAGAGGGGATCACCGCGACAGACTCTGGGGTTATTGTGGTGACGACTGACGAAGAAGGCCAACTCACCACCACTACGTCGTTGTTTCCACGGCCTACGTGCGATGAATGCACCACATTCACCTCAACCTGGACGACAACGGACGAGGGGGGTCAAACGCTCACCGAGTCAGGTGTGGTGGAGGTGACCACGGACGAAGATGGCCAACTCACCACCACCACTTCGTTATTTCCCCAACCTTCCCCAACCTGTGTTGAGTGCACTGAGTTCACAACTACCTTCACAACCACGGACGGTGAAGGTGGCCCTCAGACGGAGTCCGGGGTCGTAATCATCACCACCGACCCAGAAGGCGAGCTCGTCACCACGACGTCCATGTTCCCTGCGGCCGGCGTATGTCCTTATTGCACGACATTCACCACCGACTGGACCACAACCAACGATGACGGAACAACACAAACAGACTCTGGGGTGGTTATCGTTACAACTGACCCCGACGGTGCTTTGAGCACCACCACGTCGGTGCTTCCACAACCCACAGACCCGCACACCACGTTCACAACTACCTGGACAACGACTCACGACGATGGAACGACCGAAACCGAGTCTGGCGTCGTTATTGTCACTACGGACCCAGATGGTGCTGTCACGACAACGACGTCGTTGTTCCCGGACGACGGGCTCACTACGTACACCACCACGTGGACCACGACAGGAGAGGACGGCCAGACTGTGACTGGGTCCGGTGTCGTCGAGGTGACGACCGACGAAGACGGCCAGCTCGGTACAACAACGTCGGTGTTCCCAACACCAGAGTGTCCCGAGTGTACAGAGTTCACCACTACCTGGACTACGGACGACGAAGGGGTGACGCAGACAGACTCTGGTGTGGTGATCGTGACCACTGACGACAGCGGCCAGCTCACCACCACCACGTCAATATTCCCCAGAGAGTGTCCCGAGTGCACAGAGTTCACTTCAACGTGGACGACCGACGAAGAAGGCGTCACTGCGACTGACTCCGGGGTCATAGTGGTGACCACGGACGAGAACGGCGAGGTAGTGACGCAGACGTCGTTGTTCCCACGGCCGCCTGGCGACGAGTGTCCGGAATGCACAGAGTATACCACCACCTGGACCACAGATGGGGGGGTCACCGATTCTGGTGTGGTGATTGTGACTACAGATGACGACGGACAGTTGGTCACCACCACCTCGGTGTTCCCAGAGCCACCTGGGTTGACGACGTTCACCACCACATGGACAGACAACGAGGGCACTGGGTCTGGCGTGGTGATCGTAACCACCGACGAGAACGGTCAGGAAGTTACAACCACGTCGGTGTTCCCGGAGTTACCTGGGTTCACGACGTATACCACCACATGGACAGATGATGAGGGTGTCACGGATTCTGGTGTGGTGATCGTGACCACTGACGAGAATGGCCAGGCAGTAACCACTACCTCAATATTCCCAGAGCTACCTGGGTTCACGACGTATACCACCACATGGACAGATGATGAGGGAGTCACTGATTCTGGTGTGGTCATCGTGACCACTGACGAGAATGGCCAGGCAGTCACCACTACCTCAATATTCCCAGAGCCACCTGGGTTTACGACGTTTACCACCACGTGGACGGAAGATGGCGAGACGGAATCTGGCGTGGTAATTGTAACTACTGACGAGAACGGTCAAGAAACAACAACCACGTCGGTGTTTCCAGAGCTACCTGGGTTTACGACGTATACCACCACCTGGACGGAAGATGGCGAGACGGAATCTGGTGTGGTTATTGTGACCACTGACGAGAACGGCCAGCAAGTAACCACCACCTCGGTGTTCCCAGAGCCAACGGTTCCTCCCGCCCCCACCACTTACACTTCAACCTGGGTCACCACGGACGACCAAGGCAACGTGGATACAGACTCGGGAGTGGTGATTATCACCAGTGGTCCCGAAGGCTGGGCAACAACCACGTCGGAGTTCCCAGAGCCTGGGTTCACCTACACCACGACGTGGACAGACGAAGACGGCCACGTCCACACCGACACCGGGATAGTGGGAGTCACCACCGACGAGGATGGCGCAGTGACCACATACACGTCGGTGTTCACGACAGGCACCAATGCTGAACCGACTGATGATGGAGTCGAGACACCCGTTGAGCCACCCGTTGAGCCACCCATCGAGACACCCTTCGAGACACCCATCGAGACACCCGTCGAACCCGTCGAGACACCCGTCGAGACAACCTTGGTTGGCCCTCAGTTCGAAAGTGCAGCCACAGAATCTGTGATGGACGCAACAGAGTACGGGCCCATAGCCACTGCTCCCCAACAGCCAGACCCAACGGGAGCCGGTGACGGCCAACCAGCTCCAACGGAGTACACTACTGTTTACGAAACAACGGGGTCCGATGGTCAACCCACCACTGTCTACGGCCAGGTCGTGGTGACCAACGATAACGACGTGTGGGTCACTTTGACCCGCACATTGGTCGCGACTGAGGTGCTCAATGACGGGCAGCCAACCACACAAGCAGAAGATTCAGAAGACCATCCAGAAGACCCTTCAGACCATCCAGAAGACCAGCCAGAAGACCATCCAGAAGACCATCCAGAAGGCCAGCCAGATGAGAATGTACCCGAGGTGGAAGCCCCTGACCTGGTTGTTGGGCCGACCTTTGATCAGACTGTGAAGACAGTTTCCTTACAAGACGCAACCCAAACGCCAGGCGTGGTGACACCATTGGTTATGGATAGTGGAGGCCGCGTGCCCTTCATTTGTCGAACCCTTTTGGTGTTTGGCCTTCTACCACTTGCTATATTTTGATTAAGTCCAGTACATGTTTGATCGAGAGGGGATTATGAGAAAAATCGAGCTAGGTTCCAGGAGATGAGTGGTGCGACCTTACGTGACGGTAGTTTGTAGAGAGTAAGGATAACAGTGGTGGTTACAGGGTGGTTTTGTAGCAGTGGTGAACCGTGTAGTAGTGGTTCTGTAGTAGTGGTTTTGTAGCAGTGGTGGTTTGTCGTTCTGAATCATGGATAGAGGTCTCAGATCGGCACGGCTACAGTGCCAAACAGATCAGATTGTGGTCCCAAGAGTCAAACCTCTCTCCATGATAATTTCGAATTTGGATATGCTAGTTCACGAATTGGATAGCAATCCCGGAATTCCGACACCTTCGTCGGGCTAACACATGTGATAGACCTACTCCAAAGTGTACATAAGCCACCAATAACAACTATAGATAAGGTGTTTTAGCGACGAGGGTGTAGGTGATTGATTAAGTAACACACCGAGTTGTTATCTACGGCTGAACTTGGTTGCCTTAATTCCCACTTAATTGGCTCGTTTTCTGTACGTTGTCCATGCTTGTCTATTCTCCCGGTCTTTCAAACTCACATTTCTCCCAGCTCCCGTTTCTCAGCTTCTCCCATCCCCCCAGCTTCTTTCATAATCCACCCCTCTCACTACAACCTCTAATGCCCCACCAGCCCTACTAATCACAAGCCACAGTGGCTCAGACACCCGACCATTGTCACCCTTCACGCGATCAGGCAAGTCGAGCCCTCCCACACGTGGCCATCGTCCCAAGCCTCGTAACTACCCGATTTAAACTCTTCTTCTACACCCACCCACTAAAACTCGCAACTGTTGCAGCCATCACCATGCACGGCTTAATGTGACATTTACGGTAAAAGCCGTGTCTGCAACAGGCATAGGTTGATATGCACCTAGCGTCCCGATGTGGGCGGCCATCTGCACTGTGGACACGCTTTGAAAGAGCCACTACGTCCCCCCTTCGGTCCCCCTCCTTCACTGGGCCTCGGGCGAGGCACGTGAAAATCCTTACCTAATCTTATGCCACTCCTTACCTAATCCTCTTCCCTCCTTACCTAAACCTTTCCTAAAATAGTAACCAGGAGGCAAAAATGTGGACCGTACACTCGCTGTTGGAGCCGACACGACTCCGACCGCCGTCTCCCCGCCTAATTGCGCTTTGTTCTGTCACCACATATTTTCCGGATCCGCTATTTGTTTGTTTTGCCCGTCCCTGCAGAAAGGCTTGGCACCGTTGGGAAGGCAATCAACAAGTGTAGCCAGCCAAGGACAAGCACACGAGCGGAGCGTGCGACGGGCCGGTTCTTTTCCAGTAGTTTTTTCTCTCCCTCGGCACCTGCTTACTTCTCCGTGCTCTCTGTGGCTGGTGCCATCGTTGCTCATCCCGCCACTGCTGACATTTTCGCGCGCTCTCATTGGCCCGCTCCCTGTGAGGACCCTGTGGCCCCGATGCAGGCACAGTGTCTGTAACGAAAAATCTTCCTGCACATACCCCATATATAGCAGGGCTGCGCCGGCAAGTTTAAATCAACAAAGAACCGGTGATCTACCCCCTTATCAAAGAACTCCTGGCTCACATCGTTTGCTAGACACTGGTGGTTGACCCAAACAAACAAGGTTCTTTGCTACATGTCTGTTGTTGCTATCAAAAACGCGGTTGCCTCCATGGCCAAGGCTGGAGATGAGTCGCAACCATTGGCTGGTGCTGGTGCCAGCTACGGGGCCCTGGACCGCGGGGCCGACGTGGCCCGTGAGGAGCTGCTGCTTCTGGTCAAGGGCGAGGACGAGCTGGGTTTTTTCAACTCGTTCGACCCCCGTGTCATGTCCGACATCATCATTGGCCTTTCTGACGGGTTGACGGTGCCCTTCGCGTTGACTGCAGGTCTTTCCCTGTTGGGTAATCTGAAATTGGTAATTACCGGCGGGCTTGCCGAGTTGGTGTCCGGGGCGATTTCCATGGGTCTTGGTGGCTTTTTGGCGGCGCGCCTGGAGTACGAGTACTACCACTCCGAGGTCAAGAAGGAGAAGCTCGAGTTTTTCAAGAAGCCCGAGCTCGTCAACGAGGAGGCGGCGGAAATCATGCTTGAGTTGGGAGCCCTGGAACAGACGGTGTCGCTGTTCTTGAAGGACTTGGACCGCGAGCCCAAGAACCTCATTGACTTTGTCATTCGCTTTGGCAAGGGCCTCGAGGAGCCTGCTGAGGGCCGCCAGTTGACCCTGGCGTTGACCATTGGGTTGTCGTACTTTTTCGGTGGTTTTGTGCCGTTGGTGCCCTACTTTTTCGCCAACCACGTTGGCACCGGGTTGATGATCTCGGTGCTTGTGATGTTGATCACGTTGTTCATTTTCGGGTACGTCAAGACCCTGATTGCCCTTGGCGACGACTGTGGACGGGCCAAGAAATTCAGCGAAGGAATACAGATGGTGGCAATCGGATCGATTGCCGCCGGTTCAGCATGGACGCTTGTGTACCTCATCGATAACTAGCCGATAAACCCCCGTGGCTAGCATTTGCCGTGTACTGGACCCGGCGGCCTGGTTGGAAACTCAGGCGCGGGCCAGTGGCTCCTACGTGCGTTGAGCGCATTTAATACCATAGAAATACATGATAATAGGATAGAGGGTGAGTGATGACGGGGACAATGCGTTTGAGTGTAGAGATAGAGTGTGAGTGCTGGGGAGAATGTGAAGAGAATGGTGGGGAGAGTGGTGGGGAGAGTGGTGGGGAGAGTGTTCTATGGGTTAGCAAGGGCAAGTGAATTTTTACACGTCAGACACTTCTTGCTGGGGCGTAGGTGCAGTGTGGTAAAATATTTCGGCTGGTTGCCTGCATCTTTAGGTTATGGCTTTAGGCAGTTGACGTATGCAACCTTATGCGAGATGAGCCGTTGGCGTGGGGGCAACGGAAGCGATTAATGAGGCAATTGTGACTCTGAGGGAGCAGAAAATGGGCTTTGAATAGTGGCTTGCATTTGTATCAGTCACACGGATCTGTGGGCCAATTTGTGGACCCGTTTGTGGCCCCACTGGTGTCTGTTACGGTGAGGGATTCAATCGAAATTAGCTCCTAGCCGGAGAAAAGCTCGTAGCTCCAGAATTGTTGTCCACGTTTCATACCAGCAACGTCTACACAGAAGAACACTATCCAGAGTCAGTATTGGCTACGCAACACCTATTAGTTCGTGTCATGCGTGGGTCACCATTGCCACACTCATTTAAGAATTTCTTGATCATTTATTACTTACAAACAATAGCATTCGAGGACCAGCCTCCAGGGGTAGTTTTCGTCTCATTCGATTCGCTCAACCCACCAACACTCTTTTTCCTGGCTACGACATTGATCCCTGCATTAACGCAGTGATGATCTTGTGCCACAACAGCGGGGGCTTTTCGTTGATAGCGGTGTCGGGGTGGTTGGCGTGGCCCGAGGACTTCTCGCGTCGGTTTCGTACGGTGGACTCGGAAGGCATGGGTAGTGGAATTGAGAAGTTCTTGAAGTAGCTCCTGAAGTAGATGCTCCTGAAGGCTTAGCGATACGAGCCCGTGATCAGATCACCTGGTCATTACTAAGCAGGAAGCGAGAAAAGACGGAGAGTTCTAGGGTGGCGGAGTTGTACGGTAGTGGAGGTCTAGGGTAGCTTAGGTGGTTACTCAATAAAAACCTGAAGATACTGATTTAAGCCTTGCCTTTACATCAATTGTTCACTCAAAACATACAATATTGCCTCAACCACAAATCCTTCAGACCTGACAACCTCACATTCCTTTCAAACCCTTCACCATAGTTTATTAAACTTATTCCACCATTTTTATCTTCCCCCTTTCACCCACTACACCCCACCACCGTTTACCCTTCAACCTGTCAACCCTGCAGCGAGCTGCATAAATAGGTAGCATCACAGACCTGTAGTGCCTCATTTCTATTAGCTTGATGCCGGTAATTCCTTTAAGATACGCCACTAGCAAAGCTAGCACGCCTAGTCAACAGATAAGATTCGTTCGTTATCGCAATTATGTAGACAAATCACTCCACGAACGAAGAACGCCACACCCACAAAATCAAGAAAGAGCTCTCAATCTGTCAATCCTTATTGTGCCTGGACCTGAATACCACAAACTTAGCCTCCTTTCTACAAATAATCGTACCTTCTTCCACAATTCGTACCTTCTTCCACAAATCTCACCTTCTCCCACAAATCGTACCTACCTTTCATCTACAAATCGTACCATCCTTTCCTCTTCCTTCATTCCTATAAATAATACATCTTCTTCTTCTACTCTACTGCTTCAAAAGATCGCCAAACTCCATCAACTCAAAGATCAACGACATGTTCGGACAAATGCGGTCGCACGCGTCAATCACGTTGCCCTTGTCGGTGACGTTGGCCACCACCACGTCGGAACTGGCACCGGCGGTGCCCAGCTTCAAGAGCTCGTACGCCTGGTTGACGCCAAGGCCAAACTTGGCCATGAAGAACGCGACAATCACACACGCCAGACGGGACACCCCGCACTGGCAGTGCACCAAGATGCGCTGGCCGCGGTCCAAGTACTGTTGCATGGTGTCGGTGATGTGTCCGAGGTCCTTGGAGATGGCCAGCGTGTGCTGCCACGGGACATACATGTAGAGGGGCGTGAGTGGAGCCAGCGGGTTAGGAGCACTGGAGGGAGCTCCAGAGGCAGAACCAGAACCAGAACCAGAACCAGAACCAGAACCAGTAGAACCAGTAAAACTAGTACCAAAACCAGCACCAGTAGAACCAGAACCAGCACTCCCACCACTCCCACCACTCGCTCTAGGACCACTGTACGCCCCAGAGAGATCGGGACACTCCTTGGCCACGTTGATCACCAAGTCGTACTCGTTGATGTCCACCGCCACCGGCAGCAACTGCGGGTCCAGGTACAAGAAGATCCGGTCGTTGAGCACGTTGCGCGGCCCCGCCGGGTACGCGTTGAGCAGGTTCTGCTCCTGGAGCTCCTCGGGCACCTTCTGGTACGGCACGGTGTAGGTGACGGTGGCCAGCAGCGCTCCGGGGGCCGCCGCGGGTTTGTAGTGCGACGACGGCGCCAGGGTGGGTGTCAAGAGCGTGGTGGTGATGGTGCCCGTCAGCTGGAGCTCCGGGGTGGTCACCAGCAGCAGCGGGCGGAGCGGGGCCGCCAGGGGGGCCGCCAGCAGCGCCAGCGACGGCTGGGACGCCTGGGACGCCGAGGGCGCCACCAGCGACGCCTGGGCTATAGCCTGGGGCTGGGAGGACGTGGCCAGCGATGCCAGCACCGCCAGGCGGGCCAGCGACGGGCCCAGGCCCTGCGACTGCACCGACGCCGCCAG